>JARSSU010047348.1:0-19068 GCA_029619165.1 Eurosta solidaginis
TCAATAATGTGCGGCACGCACACGCACATATCGATTATATATATATTATATAAATAATGATATATATATAATAAATAATTTTTTTTAATATACAATAGATAATTATATAAATACCATTAATATTAAATATAAAAAAATATAAATATTTTATAAGATAAGATATTATTTATAATTTATTTATATTTTTTTCTACTTTTTTTTTTTTTTTGGGTCAATTTTATTTTAATTTATTTTATAAATTTTAAAGATTTTTTTTTTTATTTATGATACTTTATTTATTGTTTTAATTTTATTTATTTTTTAAATTTCATTTTATTTTTATATATTTTTATTTTTATTTTTTATTTCTTATTTTTGGTATGATTTTTTTATTTTTATTTTCGTTTTTTATTTTTTTTAAATAATTTATAACACGGGGCACACTCGATGGCACAAAGCTGACTGTGCAATGCCGCTCAAACTGTTAAATGCTCATAACACAGTAACACGCTCTATAGCACAGAGAATGACACTCAGGGGTCAATTCCGTAACTGTGAAAAACTGAAAAATGTACACTCATGAAAACTCATTTGCACACACAATTTACACTTTAAATTTTCATGCGATTCTGTAAATTATTGTGTAACATGTTGTTTGCTGAATGAGCGCTGAATGTAAAAGTCTTATGTCAGTGAGAAATATTCATCAAACGCCATGAAAACAAAAAAGTCATTCTGCAACAGTGCGTATGAGTTTTGAATGTCAGAATAGTGTACACTGGCTGCCAAGAAAACTCACGAAGTTTTTATCAGTGAGTTTTCTTGTTCACAGTTTTGCTTTACAGAATCAGAATTTCAAAGTTTACACAATTTCGTGTGTACACTTTAAAGCTCACAGTTAGCGAATAGGGCCCCTGATCGTAAGTGCACATACATACATAGTCCATTGTGCTTGTGTGTTGATTGTATGGCTTTCCAATGACACTTCACTCAAAACATATTATACGCATGATACAAATATTACAAGATAAAACCGGTGAGAGATAATGACATTTAAAAGATTTAAAATTCTCACTGCGCCCTCATAATTTTATTTTATTTTGATTTTTTCATAAAAAATGGTGTCCACAGGGGCACTTACTATCCTCTTGATCAGATGATATGAGTTTGAAAAATTGGAGTATGAAAGAAGATAAATGTTCCATGATTTACTCTTCTAAATGGCGTCAAACGTGGCGTTAGAGGTAAGTAACACAGTACTGTGCTCTGATATTGTGCCTACACTCATATCATGGTTCAACTATATACAGGTTGGCTCATCTGTAAAGCAACAAATATGTCTGTTCAAATTGTCGAAATCTGTGTATTGGCGTTGGGGCGACTGGTATGGATGGAAACATAAAACTTGGCAGTTTTTGTATGTGTAAGTAAAACTGTTGCCAATGTGTTGGTTTCATTTTGAGTTTACCATCTCCTTTTGACAATCTCTTCGACCATGCAATGACTAAATAAAATCAGCTGATGAGATGAGCCAACCTGTACATAATTGAACCATGACTCATATTGACTTTCGATAATCAGTTATAGCACAATTGTGTCAACACAATGTGTTAACACTGCAAAGTGTGCCTGTGCTACTGTGTTAACACTCAAAAAATAGTGTCATTACCCACCACTAGTACACAATAGTCCAGATTTATTAATTAAAATTTTATCTTCAAAGTATGATTTTTCATTTGCAACTCAACCATGGCGCAACGATACAAGGTGTCAGCATGGAACAGCTGATTATAAACTTTTTTTATTTGATTTGATACATCAACTTCGGCGCAGTACGATTTTGAGACTTGTCCATCGAATTTACAAAAACAAAGTATATGGAATTTTTATTATGTTTGTAGGTATGTCACCATGCTGCCACCTGTATCATTCCGTTATGAACTCAACCAAATTATCGATACAAACACAACTATATATTTTGATGACAAATAAAAAACTATTACTTGAAAATATTGGCAAATACCCAAATCAAAACCAATACAACGACCTACTGAACCCTATGAAATATATAGATTTTTGCATGCCAAATTTTTGGATAATATTACATGCCTAGAGCATATTTCAAGCTTATGCTGAAACATCTTGTTAGTCGTTATGTGAATATAGGAAACGTGGACGAACTCATGAACTTGGACAAAAATAATCTTTCTAAAAATAGACAATGTATCAAAGAGTTTTCGGGGTCTTGGAAGATTTCACAATCGAACACTATGAACATATGGACTTTGATGATGTTCAAGAATGCAATATCTTACGGCCAATGCAACACATCCATGGCCGCATGCTTTTGATAAAATTAGAGAAATAACACCTTTTCATCGGCCGAGATGAAGAATACCTACAATTTCTATCGGAAGACTCTTGTCAATAACGTATATACATATGAGAAGAATCTGGACCAAACAATGACCTACTTTGAAAACATCCAGTCTATGTTGAATGACAAATTTTCAGATCATATAAATGTGATTTGCAAAAATATTATCTTGGCCGAGAAACAAAAGTTTCAGCTTATATATTTCCTTTGTATGACTTTTCTTGTCGGGTACGTTATATAGACGCATGTGTGGCCACAGAAGAATACAACAGTGTACGCGACAAATTTCTTCGCCAAACTCTAAATATTTCAATGGATGTACGACGAATTGGACAAATATCGCAAAAAAAATGTCGAAATGAAACCATGTGAGAAAGCGTATCGTAAATTTCCAGCTCCGAATTCACAATTGGCCAAAGCATGGGATGCAATATTTCAAGAGAATCGAATCATCTTTCATATATCTCCTTGTTGTTGTAACAGAGTCATAATAAATAACAAAATGTCACCCTGTGTTCAAGTTGCTGCAACACCCGTTGTCTACCCACGGGTGGGGAACAACTTGAACACAGAGCAATTCGGCTCTGGATATTCATTATAATTTTGTGCAACTAACTGCTCGGAGGCAAATTTTAATAAATATACAATTTTCTTGTTTCGGGTTAATTAAAAAATTGAATAAATAAAGTATTTATCAGAAACCCACTCGTAGAGTTTTTAAATTTAAGAAAATCGGCATCTAACAGCGATACCATGGGATTTAATCCCAAGTCACCACGGGTGAACTATTGTTGGCTCAGCAAGCGAAGCCTTACATTATATGGCGACCGTGAGGCTGGAGCCTCAGCAGGCAACCGGATTTGTTTGAAGAAGGTAGGTGGTGGTGTTAAATTTTTGCAAAGGCAATTCTAAGTGGCAGTGGCAGTGAATATATACGAATTTTAAATTGAAATAAATGAAATTTTTAATGCAACGGAACTAATCCTACGTTAAATAGAGATAAATAAACCAAAGTAAAGAAAGCGCTAAATAATAAAATTGTCTAAAAACTACAACTAAATTATAAAGAAATAATGCAAAAAAAAAGGAAAAAACTTTAAATAAAATAAAATTGTCGTATAATATGCCATAACGGGATAAACCCACGCCACTAGCCAACGGCATATCATCGCCATTTTTTTTTAACCACCACCACCACCAGCATTAGCATTGAGACCAGCAGCGGCAGCGCCGGCGAAGACCGCCAGAAGCAACACCGGCATCAGCAGCATTGGCGACGACAGCGGCAGCGTTTACGGCAGCGGCAGCATTTACGGTTGGAGCAGCAGCAGTCATAAGTATAATATATATGTAGTTAACAAATTTTTGCCTACGTTTTTATAACACATATATATATGTATAGAAAACAGAAAATTTCTTTTATGCGGGTGCGTTATAATATATATACATTTTGGATTTTTTAAAGTGGTGCGTTCTACATTTAACTACTTCGGTTTTCAACAATTTTAAATTTTCGAAGACTGTTGAATTTGATAAGCAGTTTGTAACGTGTAAATTTAGAATTTTTTATATATAAACGGTGGGTTGTTAAAAACCAAGTAAATTCTTTCGAAATATGCGGTGGCTCCGTTAAAAACCAATTAAATTTTTTTGAAATATCCGGTGGTTCCGGTAAAAACCAAGTACATTTTTTTGAAATATGCGGTGGTTCCCCAGAACAGAAAAAAACCCATTATAGAATTAGAACATTTAGCTATTTACTTTGCAATCAAGCAATTTCGACCATACGTTTATGGCACCCATTTCATTGTAAAATCAGACCATAGACCTCTAGTATACTTATTCAACATGTTAGACCCATCTTCAAAACTTTCAAGAATAAGACTGGAACTATCTGAATATAACTTTACTATTGTATATATAAAAGGCAAATCAAACGTTTGTGCTGATGCACTATCGCGTATAACAATCGATGAGATTAAAGAAGCTAACAAACAAATTTTGGCAGTACAGACAAGAGCCATGACAAAAAAGGCAAACGACAAAAATTTACATAGGAAAGCAGACAAAAACGACGAAAAACAAATTACTTTACATGTCTACGACAAATTTTCATTTAATTTTTCGAAAAAAGTCCCACGAATAAGATCAGCAATTACGTACGGTAAAAATAATAAAACAACAAATTTAAGAATTTTTGCGCATATTAAACATAAGAAACTCGAGTTACTTAGTTTTGAGCTTGTTAACGAAATAATGACTTTAGAGAAATTACTTTCGAGGCTTGAATCAGAAGCCGGCAAACGCAAAATTAAGAAAATTGAATGGCCTAAAAACGATATTATGTTCGAACATTATACTATTACAAATTTCAAAAATATTGGAAATAAAATTTTAAAATCATTAGAAATTATACTAACAGATCCAGTGGAGACAGTAACAGACGGAGATACAAAATTAAAACTTATGAAAATTTACTATAATGATCCCATTTCTGGTGGACATTGCGGAATGAAAAGACTTTACGCAAAATTGCGAACAAAATTTTATGGGAAGAACATGACTCGTGATATATCGAAATATATCAAAAATTGTAAAGATTGTCTTTTAAACAAGGTTAAACCTAAAACAAAAGAAAAACTTGTTTTAACACCAACTCCTTGTAAACCATTCGATATATTAGTAATTGACACAATAGGACCCCTACCTGAGTCCAAATATGGTAACAAGTTCGCACTTACCATGATTTGCGACATGACTAAATACCTGGTAACAGTCGCTGTGCCAGACAAATCGGCAAAAACAATCGCTTCAGCAATTTTTGAAGGATTCATTTTAACTTACGGCACAATGAATGCCATAAAATCAGATTTAGGTACTGAATTTAAAAATGAATTATTCGAAGAATTAACAAAACTTTTAAATATTCAACATAATTTTTCAACTGCATACCATCACGAAACTGTTGGCACGATTGAACGTAATCATAGAGTTTTTAATGAATACTTACGTGCATATCTAAAAGACACTTTTTCTGATTGGGATGTTTATTTAAAATACTTTACTTTCCTACACAATACTACGAGTAGCACAGTTTTCGACAACCAATTTTCGCTTTACGAGTTAGTCTTTGGAAAAAAGGCAACTTTGCCTAATGAATTGACAAAAGGAAAAATTGACCCAATTTATAACGTCGAAAACTATGCCAAAGAAGTTAAGTTTAGGATGCAGAAAACGCACAAAATGGCACAAAATCTGATTAATAAAAATAAATTTCAAAGTAAATTTCTGTACGACAAAACGGCACGACCTTTAGTTGTAAAAATCTGAGATAAAGTACTTTTACAAAAAGAACCACATCATAAGCACGAAAATATTTATCAAGGTCCGTTTATTATAGTTAGTTAAAAACAAAGAAAAAGTGGTACATAAAACCGCCTAAGTAAAGTAAATTAACATTACTCCAATACTTTAACTTTAAATTGATTCAAAAACAAATCAAAAATTTTCCTATCAGCATTTAAGCAGCCACGAAGGCTTAAAAACTGTTAAAACAAAAAGCAAAAAGAGAAAATTACACAAATTTTGTATATTCAAAAAAACCTATTTCATAAAAATTGTTCGTATTTCTTAAGTTCAAACAAAAAAGAAACAAAACAGAAAAAAGACATATTTCAAAAGCAGCAAACATTAAAAATGTAAAACTTTAACAAATTTAATTTATATTAAAATGTAAATATCTACAACAAAAAGAAGAACAAACAACATAATTTAATAAATTAAAATCAAATTCATTCATTTGTAATAATCAGTAATAAAAATGGTTCCGAACCAACGAATTAAAAAGGGGAGGAACACTCTAATATATATATATATTCGTTTGTTCGCAAAAATTTTTATAAGTTTATGGCCAAAAAAGAATGTGACAAACCTGATCACTTTGTCAATTCTTCTTTTCCCCAAAAAGGATGATGTAACACAGCCATAATAAATAACAAAATGTCACCCTGTGTTCAAGTTGCTGCAACACCCGTTGTCTACCCACGGGTGGGGAACAACTTGAACACAGAGCAATTCGGCTCTGGATATTCATTATAATTTTGTGCAACTAACTGCTCGGAGGAAAATTTTAATAAATATACAATTTTCTTGTTTCGGGTTAATTAAAAAATTGAATAAATAAAGTATTTTCAGAAACCCACTCGTAGAGTTTTTAAATTTAAGAAAATCGGCATCTAGACAGCGATACCATGGGATTTAATCCCAAGTCACCACGGGTGAACTATTGTTGGCTCAGAAAGCGAAGCCTTACATTATATTGTGGAGCATAACTATTCTAGTATATTTTTTTATTTGTTGAATATTTTGAAAGCTCTAACTCCACAAATTATATGCAGCTTTATTCTGAATATCATCGATATATCATTCATTGACGACAAAGATGACGAATATGTCAAAGCGAATGCGCGAAAGAATTTCAAAATGTCTATTTGACATTTATATGTGGCGGAGAAGGATTTGCTTGCGATTTTGTTGATAACAATCTGTACTTCAATATACCAAATTTGCAGGCATATTTATCCGATATACATACCATGTTTATATCGTCGCCAATTTGGTTCTTCTTGGCCAACTTTCAATATGTGGACGAAGAAATGGATCACGAATCGCGTTTTAACAATTTCATAAATATTTTCCAACAGGGTATAGTATCGAATGGCGAACAAGTACAAGAAACGACCAACAGGACCAATCGGCACCACCTCCGGCGAAACAGGCCAAAACAACAACAAAAAAGGAGCAAAATCTACGGGCAATTCGTTAAATGTTGACAAATATTTGAAAAAATACAATATTGATAAATTGTATCATAACGATTTGATAACAATATTGTTACGAATATTAGCAAAACTGAGGAGTGCTGCCATCTCCAGGCCGATGCTAAGCAGTGACGTGAATTCACATCAATAATTCAATCATTATGTATCTACATAAACGAATCAATAATTGCGTCTACACATATGTACACATTCCGACGAGCAACATTTACATACAAGGCAGCGAGAGATGAGATGTCACACACCGATGAATTTACTTATACGCTTATGTGTGTGCGGGAGACTGTAAACTACAAACACATGCATATATCTTATCTGAGTTGTCACAAGAGAGAGCAATAATTTGTGCACGTAGTTGTGGCTGGCGATTTTGTAGCCGAAACAACTAGTAAGTTCTGGAAATCGAAGAGCCTAGAAGTATGCAGCGTAAACTATAAAAGCGGGGCAAGCGAGTAAGAAGTAATTCAGTTCAGTTTGATTTGAGTTGTCAAGCAGTTGCGATTAAGACGATATCTAGCGAGCAATAGCAGTATTATTTTGAATAGTAGAGTTTCATTGAGCTATCAATCAGTGTGGTTATTAAGCAAGCTATTCGTTGCACAGTTTGAGTGTATTGTGAAGTACTTTAATAAAGGTCATTTGCATTATTACAAATTGGAGTTATTTATTCAACAGTTTAGTGATTCGAACTTAGCAGAGGATTGCAAATAAGAGGATTTGCAAGCAAATTCGTTACAATTGGTGTCAGAAGAGGAATTGTTGAATAAATTCCAAAGGACAACAAGGACATGGCAAAGTTCAGTGAACTGAAGATCCAGCAACTAAGGAAGGAGTTGGAGACCCGTGGATTGAATACAAGCGGCGTTAAACTTGAACTTCAGGCACGGCTACGAGAGGCAATGGAAGCAGAAGGAATTGATGTGGAAGAGTATGTCTTTCATCTTGATGGCGAGGAGACAACAAAAATTGAAGAGAAAAACGAAACATCGCAAACGGTTACCAGCACAGACTTGAACGTGATATTGGCTGCAATATCTGCACAAACGTCGACAGTAACATCGAAATATGAAGCACAAGATACACGTATTTCAGAAATGTCGACACAAATTTCTTCACAACTGGAATCGCAAGAAACACGCATAACATCTAAGATTGAAGCACAGGAGACGCGTATTTCCGAAATGTCGTCGCAAATGTCATCTCAACTGGAAGAACAGACGACATATATGGCATCGCAACTGGAAGAACAGAAGACATATATGATATCTCAGTTGGCTCAGCAGTTGAAAGCGCAAGAGGTAGAGAGCTAGATCCAGCTATTGAATGCCCTGTGATATCTGTGTCGCAAATTGGAAGGAAATCAAGCAGTCTTACCGTCATAGGGAATGTGGATGGCAAAGAACGAATACTGACTGTAGATACGGGCGCATCTCATTCCTTGATCCGATCTGACTTGGTCAACAGGAGAGTAAAAACCGTTACCTGGAGCAAGTTGCGTACGGTCACTGGCGAGTATAACCAAGTTCAGGGAGAAGTGATATGTGAAGTATTGATTGGGAAGGTCATGGTCCTACACAAATTTGTTGTGGCGGAGATTGTTGATGAAGTTATATTGGGAGTGGATTTCTTGGTTGACCATGACATCAAGATCGATATGCAGAGAAGGGTGATGCGTTATGAGAACCAAGATGTGCCACTTAACTTTAGTTTGGAAAAAGGGTTCAGCAGTAATCGGGTACTGGTGGAGAAGACTCGACGAAGGCCACGAAATTCAAAGGTAAAGGTTGATGGAACAAATGGGCCAAACAAATCAAAACCGAAGGTACCTGTGAGAGAAACACTGGCATTGAAAAGCCCTAACGGACGTACTAAAACCAAGAAAGAATGCAATGGTGGTTTCAAGCCAAGGCACACTACTGTTGTGAAGCGTCGGAACGATACTGATTATGCAAAGGAAATCCGTCCAGCGCAAGCTCTGCGAAGTAATTCTTCATTGGCCAAGAAACAGATTGCGAGGGAACGATCCAGAATAATGAGTAGTAAGATGGAACACAGGTACGACAGGGAAATAATTCGGAAGGTTTCCGGAATGGAGATTTGGTACTGTTAAACAACCCTCACCGGCGGATAGGTGTTCCAGCCCAATTTCGGTGCAGTTGGGAAGGCCCGTACAAAGTTGTGAAGAAGATCAGTGATACCATCTACCGCATACAAACCACTGGGAAACCACGGATTAGAAGGGTGGTACATTTGGAGATGCTAGCGGCGTTTAGATTGGGAGATTTGTCTGATCGGGACGATCAGACTTAGGTGGAGGGCAGTGTTACGAATATTAGCAAAACTGAGGAGTGCTGCCATCTCCAGGACGATGCTAAGCAGTGACGTGAATTCACATCAATAATTCAATCATTATGTATCTACATAAACGAATCAATAATTGCGTCTACACATATGTACACATTCCGACGAGCAACATTTACATACAAGGCAGCGAGAGATGAGATGTCACACACCGATGAATTTACTTATACGCTTATGTGTGTGCGGGAGACTGTAAACTACAAACACATGCATATATCTTATCTGAGTTGTCACAAGAGAGAGCAATAATTTGTGCACGTAGTTGTGGCTGGCGATTTTGTAGCCGAAACAACTAGTAAGTTCTGGAAATCGAAGAGCCTAGAAGTATGCAGCGTAAACTATAAAAGCGGGGCAAGCGAGTAAGAAGTAATTCAGTTCAGTTTGATTTGAGTTGTCAAGCAGTTGCGATTAAGACGATATCTAGCGAGCAATAGCAGTATTATTTTGAATAGTAGAGTTTCATTGAGCTATCAATCAGTGTGGTTATTAAGCAAGCTATTCGTTGCACAGTTTGAGTGTATTGTGAAGTACTTTAATAAAGGTCATTGCATTATTACAAATTGGAGTTATTTATTCAACAGTTTAGTGATTCGAACTTAGCAGAGGATTGCAAATAAGAGGATTTGCAAGCAAATTCGTTACAATATTTTTTCGCAACATATTAAATCTCATTTCGACAGAATATGGTGAATACATCTATGATGGATCGAGATTTGTGAACTCTCCCTGGACATCGACCCCGATCAAGCCGCAAATTATTCGTGATCCAATAAAATATTCGTCATTGCAAACTTTACCAAGTAGCGCAACTAACAGCTGATCGCTCAAAATTTGCACACACACACAAACATCACTAATGGCCATATTACGGAAATCTTAGGGAAATTGAAGTTAAATTTTTAAACAGACATAAAATGTTATAATTTTGGAATATATAGCATCTAGGACACCTTAATTGCAGTAATTGAAAGAAAATGTTTGCTTATACTCAAGTATTTAATTAGTTTTTCTAAATTTATCTTTAATATTGATGCAATGATTGATCCAATGCAACTCTGGTCTTCCTACTGTTCTTCATTCCACTCCATTCGAGTGCCTATTTTCCCGGCCTGCGAGTGCCTTCCACTCTATTCGCAACATAACCTCGAATTAAGCTGCCAAACTATACAGTAAACAATGATATTCGTACTTTTATCGTCATCAATTCGGTGTATATATACATGGACTATGCAATTTGAACGCAATATCAGTACCTTTTACATTAGTACAATGACGAGCTATCCAAATATTTCGAAATATTTAACGTCTACAATGATGAAATCTATAAAGTGTTGATAAATCGATTCTTAAAGAGCATAACATTTACGCGTGTTCTAAACTATCAGAAAAATTTGGGTCTCTTCCTTTCGCCCATATACGATCCCAATATAGAGGAGAGCATCAAGACACTCAACTACAATATCGTTAGTATACAAATAAATGTTCATGATTTATCGTCTACCGAATTTGTTTTGCCACCCGAAATGATTGTTAAATTAAATCAATTCGGTGTATATAATACATGGATATGCAATTTGAACGCAATATCAGTACCTTTTACACTAGTATAACCGTTCCCAATGACGAGCTATCCAAATATTTCGAAATATTTAACGTCTACAATGATGAAATCTATTGTGTTGATAAATCGATTCTTAAAGAGCACAACATTTAAGCTGGAGACATTGGTTCTTTATCGGTAACCGTATCGGTAACCTTATAACAGCTGATTCGACCAATCTTATGAGAATCAATGCAATCGATTATTGGTGCCGCGAAGGTCGTAACCGTATCGTAGCCAACCAATTGGGTTTTGGTTTATAGGGCCCATATATTACACCAGCTTGCATGCACAATCATGTGATTGCGCCAGCTGATTGACCGTGTGTGGGCCAGTGGTGTGATTGTGCCAGCCGATTGTGCTAAATCAAAACGAGTTTGATATTTTTATGATTGTGCACTCAGAATGGCGTCGTGGGTGTTGAAATTAGCACAGTCGACTTAAATATTTTGAGAGAACATCAACAACGCATAATAAACATGGCAAAAGAAAAACAGTTTTGGAGTGAATTTTTAGATTTATACCATTTTATTTTTTAAAATTATTTTTATTTATTTATTTTTTTAAAGACAATAGCAATAATAATTGCTGCACAAATAACATCGTCATCCATATCTATTAACCAAAATCCACAACTTAACACGCTGAATGCCTCTAAACAAATGATAATTGTACAATCAAGATGGCATCGTATATGCTTCATTCATGATTGTGAAATCACATGATTGTGCATGCAAGCTGGTGTAATGTATGGGCCCTATTACCGTCGTAACGATAAACAGCTGATTACGTTAGGGACTACGGATACAGCGATACGACATACGGCACCAATGACTCCGGCTTACGCGTGTTCTAAACTATCAGAAAAATTTGGGTCTCTTCCTTGCGCCCATATACGATCCCAATATAGAGGAGAGCATCAAGACACTCAACTACAATATCGATAGTATACAAATAAATGTTCATGATTTATCGTCTACCGAATTTGTTTTGCCACCCGAAATGCTTAAAGATGTTCTGAGTACGAAAAATAAACTTTAAGAATTATTCAAATGGTTATATGTAATTATGTCACTATTCCGAGAGTTATGCTTGTCAGATAATCGGCAATCGATTTGAGGATTTTGTTGCGGCCTAAATAGTGGAGACCTATTACAACCCTGTGATGAAACTGCAATATTGCGATTAAAAACATAAATAAAACCAATTGCAATATTCTGAACAATAAAATGTTTAATATCGGTTCATTTATGTGACCTCAATTGTTTGTAGTGTGATTATGTTTTTAATTTACATAAACTTGTAAGGTACAAGCAAACTTGGAAAAGCATAATTTACGATCATATACACGGATAAATAAACGGCAATAATGGGTGTGTGTGCAAAATGCAATTCCACAATAAGAGGGGAAAGTGGAATAGCATGTGAAGGAGTGTGTGGGAAAGTGTACCATGAGAGCCTACAATGCTCAGAGTAGATAAATATAGCGCAAAAATTATTGGTGAAAAAAACAACATGATACGATTTATGTGTGACGAATGTATAACATACATACAAAACGTCGACCTGGTGCTACAAGATATGCAGATGAGTGTAAAAAAAATAACTCTATATTAAATGAATACAAGAGAGAATTCGAAGAAACTATGAAAAAAAGTCAAAATGAGATAAAGTCATTATTGGAAGCAGTTGAAACGCGGTATACACAGCGTGTTGCAATGATGGAAAAATCTCAGAAATTATTTGAAAAAAAATTGGAGAAGTAAAAAACTTATATGAAATGGTTGAAGAAGTAAAAAACAAAACTGAAACAATCGGCAAAGACAACGAAAAGGTGCATAGTGAAATTAAAAAGCTGAACAACAACACTAATGAAATACAAATGTCATATGCAGAAACTATTAAAAACAATATAAAGAAAAAGGCATTGCCAGAGTTAAAAAACGATGTTGCAATAATTGTGAAACCCAAAGTGAAGCAAGCGGTTGAAAAAACGAAAATAGACCTGAACAGCAAGTTGATCCCAAAGATTTGAATATTTCGAAAATTGTATCAAAAAATAATGGTGTAATGGTGATGCATAGTCAAAATAATGATGAACGCAAAAAAATCAAAGATGCCATTGAAAAAAACATTGGCAAGGAATATGAAATAAAAGTGCCAAATTCATTCGCCCAAGCTTTTTAATTACAGGAATGAATTTTAAATACGAAAACAGCGATTTAATAGAATCAATAAAGAAGCAAAATATTAACCTGATCCAAGGCTCATTAAAAGTATTGAAGCAGTTTGAAAGAAATCGAGGCAACATAAAGGTGTATAATGCAATCATCGAAATAGATAAAGAGGATTTTACAAAGGTTCTTGCCGCAGAGCGAATAAATATCGGGTGGGATAGATGTAAAGTCTTCGATGCTATTAATGTACTAATGTGCTACAAATGCAAAGGATTTAATCATAAATCAGCCGACTGTAAAAACGAAGAAGCTTGCCACAAATGCCACGGAAAACACAACGATAAAACATGTGAAGAAAATCCAATTAACAAGTGTCTAAATTGCATAAAAGCGAACACAAACTTAAACCTAGCTTTAGACATAAATCATGATATATTTGACAGGAACTGTCACTGCTACAATAATAAACTAGAGATAAAAAAACAAAAATTAGGATATTAGCAACTAAATGAAGATGCAGAAAGCTCACAAAAAATATATAATGACAAATTCAAGAAACCCAAAAATAAACTAAAATGTATATATCTTACACAAATAGTATCACAGCTAACAAAAATGAGTTGAAATAATGATCGAGGAAGAAAATACAGATATTGTACTTTGTGCAGAAACACATACTACGGAGGATGTATATGACTCGGAACTGGAGATTGCTGGGTTCAATCATATTAGATGCGACTCGCATAGTCGTCACACCGGTGGTGTCTTAACCTATATTCATAAGAAATTGATTTCAAAGTTATATTCATAGGAGCATATGTAATAATATATGGTGTATTGTGTTTGAAACAATACGATGTATAACTAAGTGGAGGGTTTGTGCGTTATATCACTCAACAAACACCAGTATGCCGAATTCATAAGACATATTAATGAGGTGATGGAAGATTGCTTTTCTGAAAGCGGCAACAATATCGTTATTGGCGACTTTATATAAATGTCAATACACACACAACATACTCGAGACAGCTAATTAGGACATTCGAATCACTAGCAATGTATCAATTAATTAATTTTAATACCAAGAATAACAGAAACAACGCAAACGAGAATAGATCTACTCTTTAGTAACAAAACTGAGTTGAAAGTATCGAATTTGGTCGCATAAAATATCGGATCATGAACTATTTCATTCAAACTACCATTTCAAAAGAAGTACCAAATGAGAATCTTTGAAACCGCGTGTGTTGGAATAACTATGCAAAAGACCACTTAGTAAATCTCTAGAACTTACAACTTAGCTGAACTAAACAACTGCGAAGTTAGCCTAAAGGTCCAAAGAATAAACAACATCCTTATGACGTAATGGCCACTTTAACATATAAAAAGCGAGTTCAAGTTAAATTGATTAATAAATGGTACGACCATGAAACTAACAGAGTTGAATAAGCTGAAGTATGAACAATTTAAAATAGCAGAGAGAACCATATTTGGGATAACTATATTACAATAAAACGATATTACCAAAAAAAAGCAGTTAAAATCAAAAAGAAAACATTTATGGAAAACAACAATATCAAGAAATACTAATAACCAAAAGTTAATGTGGAAATGTCTAAAAGACGCCATAAATTTGAGTAGTGCGGTAGCACAAATTCAAGAAATTTCTATAATGGTGCTCTTATTGAAGATGATTATGAAATAGCAACTGAATTAAACCGTTACTTTATGAGAGCATAATCGGAATCAGAGATAGCATTGAAATCTTCGAAGCAGGTGGAAATCAAATGTGAGATAAGCAGAAGCGTGTTTAAAGTGAAGGAAATAGATGTTGAAGAAATTATGAGAATTACAACGAAATTTAAAAAACAAGTACGGAGGAAAAAAATTTAGTAACGGAAGGTGTATTAAAAGACAGCATGGAGTACTTAGGATATACCTACACATGTGTAATTAATGAAAGTTTCCAATTTGGTGTATTTTCCAGACTGCTGGAAGACCTCAGTAATTGTACCTGGTGGAAAAAGTAAAGGGAACAATTAAACCAGAGGACGATACGACCCATAAATACCTTACCTAGCGATGAGAAAATAATGAGAACTGTAGTTAAGAACCAATTGCGATTACTTAAATAAATACGAAATTATTATAAAGGAGCAGTCGGGGTTTAGATCAAACACATCGTGTGAAACTGCACTTAACCTGGTATTTGCAGAATGAAGAAAGTACAACGAAGAAACAATTTACAATTCAGTTTTCTTCGACCTAAAAAGAGCTTTCGAAACAGTAGACAGAGATATTCTTATAACGAAACTGTATAAATTGGCATTAGAAACATAGCGCTTAACTGGTTCAAAAGTGTACCTAGTGGAAGAAGCAGAAAACTGTAATAAGAAATATGATTTCCCCGAAGTGGGACATTGAAATAGGATTGCCACAGGGATCGGTGCTTGCAGCAATTCTTTTTATAATTTACATAAATGATATTAAAAACTGTATCAAATACTGCAAAATAAGATTATTCGCTGATGATGCACTTTTGACTCTATAGCGGTAACACAATTGATGAGGCAAGCCTCATACAATCGGATCTACAGGCAATATTAAGTGGTTGTGCCAAAATATCTTAAAATAAACATAGAAAAGACAAAATGGATGAATAATGGGGTCTTCAGAGTGACTCAAGATAGATGTATCGCTAAAAATAGCAAATACCCCTATAGAAAGAGTAACCCGATAATAAATACCTGGGAATAAATTATATGATGACAAATTAAAAATTTGATGACCATTTAAAATACATCGCAGGGAAAATTTCCAAAAAAATAGGGTTCATGTTTTCGATCATGCAGCATATTAGTATGCAATACAAAATAATGGTCTATACGATCCATTATCGAGCCGCATTTTATTACTGTCCTACAATCCTATTCGACATTAGCTGATTCGCGAAAATCCAGGCTACAAATTAAAACAAAACAAAGTTATGCGTTCATATTAAGCAAACGTATAGATACCCAATTGACAGGAGTTTACACAGAGCACAGCTATAAACTGGCTCTAGTGTACAAACAGAAGCGTATCACTTACTACATCATTGCAAGTTATACGCTGCAACGCTCACAATGTTGGGCAACTTGCCGAATTACCTGAAGTGAACGTGTCAGACGTAACAGAGAGGTCCATAGCTATCAAACAAGACACATACCAACTTGTACCTGCGTAGTGAGATCGAATTCGCTAAAAAAGTATAGTCCTACGAGGTATAGAGATATATAATGATCTGCATTGATATTAAGAAAATAACTTTCTGATAAATACCAAAAAATTCAGACAAGTGTTTTTATACAGCTGCTTACTGTAAAGCGCTACTGTAAGTAGTTAAATTTATTAGTAAATAATTTTATAGATTTATTATATAGTTGAAGTCAAAGAAAATTCAATGAATTGAAACAATATGTAAACATTAAGATACTTTGTACCTTATTAAATTATATAGATCTCAAGATCGTAAATAATAAATAAAATAATTAAATTACACTACAGCTGCAATTTTGGTACCATGCGCCTTGAAGTTCATACCACTATGGCCGTATGGGCTGCGCTCAAGCTTCCGTAGGCACAGCTTCGTTGTAACGCTACACTGTTTGTAACGTTGACCTGTTCTTTCATATCAAAGAGTCATAATATAAAAGCTGACATTTTTTACGAGCTAAACAAATTCTCGGTACACGTCCAGAACAGGGTCGACTGCTAATTATCGCGTCCAAAAAAGTATGAGAGGGGTGGCAGTATGGATAATCCGAAGGCGGAAAATAATAATTAAAATTCAAAAGATATTACGACGAAAAACCGCAAAAAGACCCGCGGGTACCTCCGAACCGGGGGTGGGATCCATAGTATTTTGCGCAGAATAACACATTTCTTTCTGCGTTGGCGGGCTTCGCGCGCGCTTAGAAAAATAGACCTGGCTACACGCATGCAAGTCCGGTGTGTGTGGTATACCGTGGCTACCACCACGGTGATGCACAAATATGGTGGGTACATAAACAACAACACACAACCTATAGAAAATCGCCATGTTCAATGCACATATCTCCGACAGACAAAATTTTTTCTTTTCCGCCTCGGATTATTGTTCTCGAGATTAATATCGCGTCTTCTGTGACACCATCTCTCGATATTTTTTGACGCGTATTAGCGCAGTCGACCCTCCTACTAGACTAATACTGCAAAATGATACGATTGCGTGATCATCACCGTGGCGGTAGCCACGGTTATACACACGCCCGGACTTTGCATGGCGTAGTCAGGGTTCTATAAGCGCGGTCCGAAGGCCGTGCCACGCGCATAAGGTGTTCTGCAGCAAAATACTATCGATGATCCGACCCCGCGTTTCGGAGGTACCCGCGGTCCTTTTTGCGGTTTTTCGTGTTATATCTTTTGAACGCTTTAAAAACTTTTTATTTGCGCGCCTTCGTCGATTATTAATACTGATGTACCAAGTATGCGTCCAGTTTGACCCTCTCTAGATATTTTTGGAGCGGATTAGCAGTCGACCCATAAACTAGACTATTACCCGCCGAACGTATAAAGGAACTTGACTTGAAGGTCAAAGTCGAGCAGGTAAATGTTATGATGCTGCCTTTGGTCGTGGCCATAATCCTATCATGAAGTATATCCGTAAAACGACATGACTTTGTCGACTTTGGAATTTCCATATAACGAACCAGATTTGTGAATTGACCATGCCCTTTGACCTGAGCACGCGCTCTCCCAAGGCAGTCGATTCTGACTGTACCGGAGTCGACTCGGATTTGTTCTCCGACCAGGACTGTTCAGTTCAGTTGTGACCCCATTTAATTTGTTTCGTCCCACCCACAAATTGTACATCCTCCCAGCAGCTCCTTGGCAGCAGGACTGCTACATATTCTCTTTTCCGGGAAGGTAGCGAACCCAATCCGGGCCCGTCTCGCTGACCCCGTCCTGAGAATGGTTTGTGCTGGCATTTGCCAGAAAAGAATCTTTTTAGCACGGTCATGACTCGTGGTTCAGTGTGCCTCAGTGGCAAGGATGGTTGCATCGGACAGGTGTTCTGGGGCCTTGATCCCAAAACCGACGTCCACGTAACTTTTTATAGCCCAGCCACGCAAACCAACGCAAAGCAAAAAAATTCTTTTGTGGCTCCTTGCTGCATCACTGCCACGGGCAGTCCGTAGTCTACGCCTACAAAGCGTATCCCCACATACCTGCCAGCCAGCTTCGTCTGCATCAGCAAGCCACAACCAGTACCACGCTGCTGCTCGTGCGCAAATCGGCGCCACACGACTCAAACAGCTGATACGCCACGCATAAAACTACTACCTTCGTAGAATAGAGCTGGATAGCTAATGCGATCAGTCATCAACCCGTGCGTCTTCAGGGAAACAGACGCTAGTCCCTGCCTCCAGTTTGCACCGTCTGCGCAGCACAGATATATAGGTTTTGCGACATCCGCTCTGCTAATGAGCAGCTACCATGCCATAGGTGTGTCCACTGTAAAAGAATCCTAGATAGTAATCGTTGTCCCCAGCGACGAGCGAACCCTCGTCCGGTTTCATCGCGCGCATGTTGCCGTAGGTCGCAACCCAAAGTGCAGTCCAGGGTATCCAATGCTTGCCAAGGGCGCCTCAGTCCCCGAAGGCCACACACAGCATTGCGTCCTGGTGCCTTCCACAACCTAGTGTAGGCAGACCG
>JARSSU010047350.1:0-35864 GCA_029619165.1 Eurosta solidaginis
CGATATCTCGAAAAGCGTCACTATAGAACTAGCCCACCCCTTTTAAAATACTCATTAACACCTTTCATTTGATACCCATATCGTACAAACAAATTCTAGAGTCACCCCTGGTCCACCTTTATGGCGATATCTCGAAAAGGCGTCCACCTATAGAACTAAGGCCCACGCCCTTTTAAAATACTCATTAACACCTTTCATTTGATACCCATATCGTACAAACAAATTCTAGAGTCACCCCTGGTCCACCTTTATGGCGATATCTCGAAAAGGCGTCCACCTATAGAACTAAGGCCCACGCCCTTTTAAAATACTCATTAACACCTTTCATTTGATACCCATATCGTACAAACAAATTCTAGAGTCACCCCTGGTCCACCTTTATGGCGATATCTCGAAAAGGCGTCCACCTATAGAACTAAGGCCCACGCCCTTTTAAAATACTCATTAACACCTTTCATTTGATACCCATATCGTACAAACAAATTCTAGAGTCACCCCTGGTCCACCTTTATGGCGATATCTCGAAAAGGCGTCCACCTATAGAACTAAGGCCCACGCCCTTTTAAAATACTCATTAACACCTTTCATTTGATACCCATATCGTACAAACAAATTCTAGAGTCACCCCTGGTCCACCTTTATGGCGATATCTCGAAAAGGCGTCCACCTATAGAACTAAGGCCCACGCCCTTTTAAAATACACATTAACACCTTTCATTTGATACCCATATCGTACAAACACATTCTAGAGTCACCCCTGGTCCACCTTTATGGCGATATCTCGAAAAGGCGTCCACCTATAGAACTAAGGCCCACGCCCTTTTAAAATACTCATTAACACCTTTCATTTGATACCCATATCGTACAAACAAATTCTAGAGTCACCCCTGGTCCACCTTTATGGCGATATCTCGAAAAGGCGTCCACCTATAGAACTAAGGCCCACGCCCTTTTAAAATACTCATTAACACCTTTCATTTGATACCCATATCGTACAAACACATTCTAGAGTCACCCCTGGTCCACCTTTATGGCGATATCTCGAAAAGGCGTCCACCTATAGAACTAAGGCCCACTCCCTTTTAAAATACTCATTAACACCTTTCATTTGATACCCATATCGTACAAACACATTCTAGAGTCACCCCTGGTCCACCTTTATGGCGATATCTCGAAAAGGCGTCCACCTATAGAACTAAGGCCCACTCCCTTTTAAAATACTCATTAACACCTTTCATTTGATACCCATATAGTACAAACAAATTCTAGAGTCACCCCTGGTCCACCTTTATGGCGATATCTCGAAAAGGCGTCCACCTATAGAACTAAGGCCCACGCCCTTTTAAAATACTCATTAACACCTTTCATTTGATACCCATATCGTACAAACAAATTCTAGAGTCACCCCTGGTCCACCTTTATGGCGATATCTCGAAAAGGCGTCCACCTATAGAACTAAGGCCCACGCCCTTTTAAAATACTCATTAACACCTTTCATTTGATACCCATATTGTACAAACGCATTCTAGAGTCACCCCTGGTCCACCTTTATAGCGATATTCCGAAAAGGCGTCCACCTATAGAACTAAGGCCCACTCCTTTTAAAATACTCATTAACACCTTTCATTTGATACCCATATCGTACAAACACATTCTAGAGTCACCCCTGGTCCACCTTTATGGCGATATCTCGAAAAGGCGTCCACCTATAGAACTAAGGCCCACTCCCTTTTAAAATACTCATTAACACCTTTCATTTGATACCCATATCGTACAAACAAATTCTAGAGTCACCCCTGGTCCACCTTTATGGCGATATCTCGAAAAGGCGTCCACCTATAGAACTAAGGCCCACGCCCTTTTAAAATACTCATTAACACCTTTCATTTGATACCCATATCGTACAAACAAATTCTAGAGTCACCCCTGGTCCACCTTTATGGCGATATCTCGAAAAGGCGTCCACCTATAGAACTAAGGCCCACGCCCTTTTAAAATACTCATTAACACCTTTCATTTGATACCCATATCGTACAAACACATTCTAGAGTCACCCCTGGTCCACCTTTATGGCGATATCTCGAAAAGGCGTCCACCTATAGAACTAAGGCCCACGCCCTTTTAAAATACTCATTAACACCTTTCATTTGATACCCATATCGTACAAACAAATTCTAGAGTCACCCCTGGTCCACCTTTATGGCGATATCTCGAAAAGGCGTCCACCTATAGAACTAAGGCCCACGCCCTTTTAAAATACTCATTAACACCTTTCATTTGATACCCATATCGTACAAACAAATTCTAGAGTCACCCCTGGTCCACCTTTATGGCGATATCTCGAAAAGGCGTCCACCTATAGAACTAAGGCCCACGCCCTTTTAAAATACTCATTAACACCTTTCATTTGATACCCATATCGTACAAACGCATTCTAGAGTCACCCCTGGTCCACCTTTATGGCGATATCTCGAAAAGGCGTCCACCTATAGAACTAAGGCCCACTCCCTTTTAAAATACTCATTAACACCTTTCATTTGATACCCATATTGTACAAACGCATTCTAGAGTCACCCCTGGTCCACCTTTATGGCGATATCTCGAAAAGGCGTCCACCTATAGAACTAAGGCCCACTCCCTTTTAAAATACTCATTAACACCTTTCATTTGATACCCATATCGTACAAACAAATTCTAGAGTCACCCCTGGTCCACCTTTATGGCGATATCTCGAAAAGGCGTCCACCTATAGAACTAAGGCCCACGCCCTTTTAAAATACTCATTAACACCTTTCATTTGATACCCATATCGTACAAACAAATTCTAGAGTCACCCCTGGTCCACCTTTATGGCGATATCTCGAAAAGGCGTCCACCTATAGAACTAAGGCCCACGCCCTTTTAAAATACTCATTAACACCTTTCATTTGATACCCATATCGTACAAACACATTCTAGAGTCACCCCTGGTCCACCTTTATGGCGATATTCGAAAAGGCGTCCACCTATAGAACTAAGGCCCACTCCCTTTTAAAATACTCATTAACACCTTTCATTTGATACCCATATCGTACAAACGCATTCTAGAGTCACCCCTGGTCCACCTTTATGGCGATATCTCGAAAAGGCGTCCACCTATAGAACTAAGGCCCACTCCCTTTTAAAATACTCATTAACACCTTTCATTTGATACCCATATCGTACAAACAAATTCTAGAGTCACCCCTGGTCCACCTTTATGGCGATATCTCGAAAAGGCGTCCACCTATAGAACTAAGGCCCACGCCCTTTTAAAATACTCATTAACACCTTTCATTTGATACCCATATCGTACAAACAAATTCTAGAGTCACCCCTGGTCCACCTTTATGGCGATATCTCGAAAAGGCGTCCACCTATAGAACTAAGGCCCACGCCCTTTTAAAATACTCATTAACACCTTTCATTTGATACCCATATCGTACAAACAAATTCTAGAGTCACCCCTGGTCCACCTTTATGGCGATATCTCGAAAAGGCGTCCACCTATAGAACTAAGGCCCACGCCCTTTTAAAATACTCATTAACACCTTTCATTTGATACCCATATCGTACAAACAAATTCTAGAGTCACCCCTGGTCCACCTTTATGGCGATATCTCGAAAAGGCGTCCACCTATAGAACTAAGGCCCACGCCCTTTTAAAATACTCATTAACACCTTTCATTTGATACCCATATCGTACAAACAAATTCTAGAGTCACCCCTGGTCCACCTTTATGGCGATATCTCGAAAAGGCGTCCACCTATAGAACTAAGGCCCACGCCCTTTTAAAATACTCATTAACACCTTTCATTTGATACCCATATCGTACAAACGCATTCTAGAGTCACCCCTGGTCCACTTTTATGACGATATCTCGAAAAGGCGTCCACCTATAGAACTAAGGCCCACTCCCTTTTAAAATACTCATTAACACCTTTCATTTGATACCCATATCGTACAAACAAATTCTAGAGTCACCCCTGGTCCACCTTTATGGCGATATCTCGAAAAGGCGTCCACCTATAGAACTAAGGCCCACGCCCTTTTAAAATACACATTAACACCTTTCATTTGATACCCATATCGTACAAACAAATTCTAGAGTCACCCCTGGTCCACCTTTATGGCGATATCTCGAAAAGGCGTCCACCTATAGAACTAAGGCCCACGCCCTTTTAAAATACTCATTAACACCTTTCTTTTGATACTCATATGTACAAACGCATTCTAGAGTCACTCCTGGTCCACTTTTATTACGATATTCTCGAAAAGGCGTCCACCTATAGAAACTAAGGCCCACTCCCTTTCAAAATACTCATTAACACCTTTCATTTGATACCCATATAGTACAAACAAATTCTAGAGTCACCCCTGGTCCACTTTTATAACGATATTCCGAAAAGGCGTCCACATATAGAACTAAGGCCCACTCCCTTTCAAAATACTCCTTAACACCTTTCATTTGATACCCATATAGTACAAACAAATTCTAAAGTCACCCCTGGTCCACCTTTATGGCGATATTCGAAAAGGCGTCCACCTATAGAACTAAGGACCCACACCCTTTTAAAATACTCATTAACACCTTTCATTTGATACCCATATCGTACAAACAAATTCTAGAGTCACCCCTGGTCCACCTTTATGGCGATATCTCGAAAAGGCGTCCACCTATAGAACTACGGCCCACGCCCTTTTAAAATACACATTAACACCTTTCATTTGATACCCATATTGTACAAACGCATTCTAGAGTCACCCCTGGTCCACCTTTATAACGATATTCCGAAAAGGCGTCCACCTATAGAACTAAGGCCCACTCCGTTTTAAAACACTTATTAACACCTTTCGTTTGATACCCATATTGTACAAACGCATTCTAGAGTCAACCCTGGTCCACCTTTATAAACGATATTCCGAAAAGGCGTCCACCTATAGAACTAAGGCCCACTCCCTTTTAAAACACTTATTAACACCTTTCGTTTGATACCCATATTGTACAAACGCATTCTAGAGTCAACCCTGGTCCACTTTTATAACGATATTCCGAAAAGGCGTCCACCTATAGAACTAAGGCCCACTCCGTTTTAAAACACTTATTAACACCTTTCGTTTGATACCCATATTGTACAAACGCATTCTAAAGTCAACCCTGGTCCACTTTTATAACGATATTCCGAAAAGGCGTCCACCTATAGAACTAAGGCCCATTCCCTTTCAAAATACTCATTAACACCTTTCATTTGATACCCATATAGTACAAACAAATTCTAGAGTCACCCCTGGTCCACCTTTATGGCGATATCTCGAAAAGGCGTCCACCTATAGAACTAAGGCCCACGCTCTTTTAAAATACACATTAACACCTTTCATTTGATACCCATATTGTACAAACAAATTCTAGAGTCACCCCTGGTCCACCTTTATGGCGATATCTCGAAAAGGCGTCCACCTATAGAACTAAGGCCCACGCCCTTTTAAAATACACATTAACACCTTTCATTTGATACCCATATTGTACAAACAAATTCTAGAGTCACCCCTGATCCATCTTTATGGCGATATCTCGAAAACGGCGTCCATCTATAGAACTTAGACCCACGCCCTTTTAAAATACTCATTAATACCTTTCATTTGATACCCATATCGTACAAAATAAATTCTAGACTCACCCCTGGTCCACCTTTATGGCGATATCTCGAAACGGCGTCCATCTATAGAACTTAGGCCCACGCCCTTTTAAAATACTCATTAATACCTTTCATTTGATACCCATATCGTACAAACAAATTCTAGAGTCACCCCTGGTCCACCTTTATGGCGATATCTCGAAAAGGCGTCCACCTATAGAACTTAGGCCCACTCCCTTTTAAAATTATCATTAACACATTTCATTTGATACCCATATCGTACAAAGAAATTCTAGAGTCAGGCCTGGTCCACCTTTATGGCGATATCCCTAAATGGCGTCCATCTATAGAACTATGGTCCACTTCCTCTTAAAATACTCTTTAATACCTTCCATTTGATACACATGTCATACGAACACATTCCAGGATTACCCTAGGTTCTATTTACAACATTGTGATTTTCCCTTACTTTGTCTCCACAGCTCTCAACTGAGTATGTAATGTTCGGTTACACCCGAACTTAGCCTTCCTTACTTGTTAAATATATAACATTTTGGAAAACACAAAAAACCTGATTATTTAGTAAATAACACACCTAGAATGTTGAAATTTGACGTGTGGACTGATATTCAGACTCTTGATAAAAATTTGAAAAAAATTTTTGAAATGTGCGTGGCACCGCCCATTTGTAATAAAATCAATTTTACATATATTATTAATCATAAACCAAAAATCGTTAAACTTATCGTAACAAAATTCGGCAGAGAGGTTGTCTTTACTATAAGGAATGTTTTGAAGAAGAATTAACGAAATCGGTTAAGGACCACGCCCACTTTTATATAAAAGATTTTTAAAAGGGTCGTGGACGAATAAAATAAGCTATATCTTTGCAAAAAAGAGATTTATATCAATGGTATTTCATTTCCCAAGTGGATTTATAACAATAAATAGGAACAACTTCCAATTTAAAAAAATGGGCGTGGCAACGCCCCTTTTATGACTAAGCAATTTTCTATGTTTCGGGAGCCATAACTCGAAGAAAAATTAACGGATCGTAATAAAATTGGGTACACAAATTTTCCCTATAGCAGGAAATATTTCTAGTAAAAATGGAGGAGATCGGTTGAAGACCACGGCAACTTAGATATAAAACAAGTTTAAAAGGGTCGTAGGCTAGAATATTATGCTATAGCTTAGCAAAAAATAGTTTTGAATCAATGATATTTCACTTATCAAGTTTTATTGTAAGAGGAAATAGGGAGAATTTTTTTTTAAACGGGTGGTGCCATGTGTTATGTAGAAAAGTAATTTATCTGAAGTGAAATGTACAATTACAGTTCACTCTGAGTATATAATGTTCGGTTACAACCGATCTTAGACACCTCTACTTGTTTTTTATTAAGGTAGAAAAAACTGAAAATAAATAAACGTACTGGTTGATATTATAACTATTTCAATCCTGCCAGATATCTTTGTTTTTTTATACCCAGCGTCTACTTCTTCGCAGCGTATTATAATTTTGATTGGATAACGGTTGTATGTAATGGCATAAAGGTGTCGAGATAGATATCGACTTGAGTTAGGTAGAACTGTCGCATAGACTGAATGTGTTCAGAATTAGTTTGATGATCAAACGGAAACCCCCAATTAGGTAATAGGACCTATTTTAAAGAATAACCAGGTCCTCTTGGCAAATCCTAAAACTTTTCTAGGACCTTGCTTAATTGTTGCCTCGAGATATGGTAACTCTGCCGCCCCAAGAACCTGGAGCCTTGGCCTCGCGAGTGCAGGACACGTACATAGAACGTGCTCAACTATTTCTTCATGCAGCTTGCGCTTCCTAAATCTGATGTTACCGACGAGGTCTAAATTATAAGTATATGACGCCAGAAGTAAGTGTTTAGTTAGTATGCTCATCGTGAGTCTTAAGCCTTAGTTCTTTAGAGACATGAACAACTTTGTGGGTCTAATGTGGGATTTGCACATGATCTTACAAACATTGTAGCACCGCCCTTCTGTCCACGCCCTTCCTGCTTGATGGAAAATATGCGATTCCTGCCCTATTTTTATTTCTATCAAAAGGTATTTTACGTGATACCTGTTTATTTTTCGAACAGAATTTTTACGTCAGTAAAAAAGGAACATGTTTGTGCTTCTAACGACGTAAATACATATATGAAAACTATTAAAAAATGTACCTAAAACCAAGGCAAATCAAAATGAGATATTTTATTTTTGTAGGAGTTCTTACTTCAAAAAATTATAAACAGCGCATTAACCCTTTGCGATCTAAGCACATTATAGACCGCTGTGTTGTGGTGATAGCGTGCTCCGCCTACCATACCGAAGACCCTGTGTTAAATCCCCGGGCAAAGCAACATAAAACATTTAAAAACAAGTTTTTTCAATTAGAAAAAAGTTTTTCTATTCAGGATGGCCTATCGGCAGTGATTTGGGAAACACTCAGAGTATATTTCTGCCATGAAAAGCTTTTCAGTGAAAACTCATCTGCCTTGCAGATGCCGTTCGAAGTAATCGTAAAATATGTAGGTTTCGTCCCACTAATTTGTAGGAAAAATTAAGGGGATCACGATGAAAGTTGGAAGAGAAAATCGGCCTAAAATCTTACGGAAGTTATAGCGCCTTGCACTTATGCACTGATTAAGGTCTACTTGTGCTGAACTTCGTATAAGGTACCGCACTGGGGAGCAAACGCGCCTTCTTAAAAGCACTTGTCTGGGCTTAGAAATCAATAAAATCTTTTGAACTGGAATGCTTTTCGCAAAAATGGCATGAGCTGCTTAATGTCAAATCACAGCTCTTTTCCCAAATTTTGCGATTATTCTATTTCCAACTATCCGTAAGAAGAGAGTTATGAAAATAGAGTAAATTGATCCCACCCCTTTTAATCTGAATTTAATTATTTTGTCAATAACTTAAATTTTGTTATAAGTAAACTTATTTTGGGCTAGTTATTTATGGTAATTTATTCTACCTTCACCTACTGCAACATAAACTATTTGTGATTAAAAATTATTTTCAAATTTTTAGTTCAGTCAGCTATAAAAGGGTTTTTAGTTTTTTCTAAAAATTATTAATTTTTTAGTTCTCGTTTCTGTGCTGGTCTCAAATCGTTAAAAATATGATTATGGCCTCTTCCTCGAAATAGTCACATGGTCAAACGGAGATTTTCGAAATGGCCACTAAACCAAATTTAGAAAAGTCACAAAGTCCGTTGGCTTTATGGACACTTTAAATGGCCAATTGTCTCAATGAACAATTCATATGCCCATAAGCTAAATTGGTCTTATACGGGTTGACCTTATGCCACACCACCATTAAATTATTTCATCGGTCTTTGATACGTGTGTAAAGTTTCCATTAACCTTATGGCAATTTGAAGTGGTTATTAGGTCGATTGATCTTATGTTTGTTGACCTTATGTCCTTTCCGCATAAAGTTATTGCATTTTTATTGTCCTTGCTATATGTGTTCATGAGGTCAGTGGTCCTTCTGTCCTTTGAATTTAAGTCATCTCACCATCAAATTATTTTATTGTCATCGGATCTTAATACCTGCGGAAAGTTAAAATTGACCTTATTTGAGGTGGTCATAAGGTCAATTAACCCTGCACTCAAAATCGATGGATCCATACAAGGTTTGCCATGTCATATAGCCGATTATTCGTATATAACGAACGGGATGGGATTATTGCTTTGCTCCATTCATGAAAGGTATGAAGTCTTCAGTACAAACAGCCTTGCTGGTTTCAAAGGAAAATTACATATTTTACTGTATTATTAGTACATACATACGTATGGATACACATAAATCATGCTAAAGCATATTATTATTGTTACATCGAACTACTTTCTTTTTTATACCATAGTGCAACCCATGATAAAAACACGTTTCTGACATTTTTCCGCAATGAAAAATTTTAAAATTTCTAAATTGCACATATACATATCTATATCATAATGCAATAATAAAGGTGATGTTAACAACATAACCTCACTTTTTCGGCAACTCTATTTGCCAGTATTTACGTGTATTACAAAAGTAACAAATTTTGATTGCAGGTGCTATCGCCATGGCGCTAACGTGCATATATAAGTCTTCCGAAAAACTTTTCTGACAAGTTCCCTTATATAATGCTTTTTGGCATTGTCCGTATTACGCCGCCAAGAGAACGAATCTTCACACTTTAGATCTAAGTATAGTTCAAATTTTATTAACACATTTCCAGGGTATCTAGTAGGAATTTAGTCTTAGTACGAGTATAACAAATTGTGCATTTTATTTACAGACATATATGTATATAGGCACATGGCTAATGCAACTTAATAGTTACGACATTCTATGTACAAAAATACTTTTAAAATATATAGCTAGGAACCTTAAGATATTATTCTCCTTGTTACAGCCCAGCATGACCGTCTAACAAATCTTCAAATTGTTTTTTTGTTAACAAACGATATATACCATCTTTGTTTAAATAATATATTGCATCATTAATATTACAAATGTCGAAAGCATCTCGTACCAGCTCTATCTTCTTTAACTTGAAAGTTTCAGTACGTGGAATATTATTCATTAAACGAATAAAAAGGGGGCGCGCAAAAGCCGGCAAACTTCCTCGTACTCCAGCTGATAGATGTTGCATATCCACTCTACGATCGGGATCAACTATGGCCGCCATCCCAGCTTTGCCTTCCACATGCGGGACCTGTGAAAAATACAGAAAAGCATTTTATTCTCATTGTATTCTTAGCCCTGCTAGGCCTGTCAAGTTTTCAAGTTCTTTTCTCAGTATTATTTTCAAAAGTTAGCTCTGTGATAAGTCAAACCTTTCCTACCTTTGCGCGACTACTGGGACATACCACAACGTCAACCAATGCCATACATATTTTTATACTCAGCGTACTTTGCACACACTGTATATTAACTTTGGTAACATAACGGTTGATCGTAACAGCATAAAATTGATTTTATCACAAGTGAGCGGTGCCACACCCATTTTAAATCATTTTTTCACATTTTTATCAAGAGTCTCAATATCAGACCACACATCAAATTTTAACATTGTATGTATATTATTTACTAAATAATAAAGTTTTTTGTGTTTTCCAAAATGTAATATGTATAAAAATGGACGTGATTATCATTCGATTTCGCTCATTTTTAACAGTGATGGGAGATGAGTTCCAAGGAACCCAATTACAAAATTTCAATAAGATATCTCACTATTTACTTAAGGACGAAGGGCGAACATGGCTAACTTAGACTGTCCTACTTTTTTGCCTCTGTAGGATTATAAAAGTATAAAAGTAATTTATCTGAAATGAACTGTACAATTGAGACTCACGCTGAGTATATAATGTTCGGTTACACCCAAACTTAGACACCCTTACTTGTTTATTTATGAAAACTTCTATGTGAATTGTTCTAGTATACATTATGGGTTTCATTAATCCACCAAACAATGTTCGCTCTTTTATGTCTAAGTTTACATTTTTAAAGTATTCAAAACAATTGTTTTCAAAGTTTATTCTCACATTTTAGAAATAAATATAAAAAAGTGAACAAAATAGCGGAAATAAAATTCTGTTGCGAAGGGGTAAAAGGGAGGCGTGTTCTTTTAATAAAAAATAGCCGTTAAAATAGAGACTTCTGAGTGGATTATCATCCTAAAAAAATCAAATGTAATTTCAACTACTACTGAGAACTACTTTATAAAAATTTAATGACTGCCCCAGTATTGAATTTTTTCCAACAATATTACAAGGAATGAAAAAAATACTTTCAAATTACCCATTCCATTCTTAAAAGGTATTGTGAGTTTGATTGAGCAAGTAAAAGTTATTTCGTATGTAAAACCCCATGTTTTTCATTATTTGATCGGGCATTCCTTCTTAGTGGTAACTGACGGCATTATGAATGGCTAGGTCGTATCATTTTCCCCAGAATTTTTTCATCTAAGTTGGAGCGTCTTTTTCGCTTATATCAAGGGCGGCTGTCTGTAGGATTACATTACCAACACCTCAGAGATTTTAAAGAAGCCATTGAAAAGGCCAAATCTCTGAAATCATTTGACCCATACGGAATAGCTATGCCGATGATGTTAAAATATCTCAGTGACAAGGAAATCAGCTACATAACGTTGTTTTCACTTTGTCGCTGACTTCCCAGCTAGCAACTTACTAAGGTAAGTCGTATCGCCCGATATCATTATTTTCGCCAGTAGCGAAGTCTTCGGAAATCATTCTGCTACCTTATTTTTTAGCACATTAGCGACAATCATCATCAGTATGATTTCCAAAAACTGTATAGCCACCGCGTCAAACGCCATAAGCACTCCACCGATGACACTATAGGAGAGTGCTCTTGCCACTTAACCTGACAAAAGTTTTTAGTGATAAAAAAAATTGTTGTGCAAAATTAACTAAACAGATAAAAAGAGAAAAATTAACCTACAAATATCATTTGTATTGTCATATATAATAAAAAATTTTATATATTAAATGAAAACGCAATATAAACTGTCCCTGATAAGAGCCTCAATATTATTTGGTCTAGATAGTGCAAAACTTTAAGTGATACTGCAATATTTCAGTGAAATTTAAAAGTGAAGTTTAGTGATAGTGCTTAAGTCAGAGGCCAAATCGTAACATCCGTAATCGTATAACTCGTCACGTAAAAATATGATTTTCGGATTATGACATACGTGAACGTACTACTTCGATCGTAATTTTGGATCGCAACATACGTGACGAGTGACCGAACGTACACGTTACGTTCCACTTTCCTTCGAACACAAACTGGCCATCGTATACACAAAAAATTCACTGAAGATGTAAGAAAATTGTTAAAATAGATAAATAAAAAAATATAATAAATTTCAAACTCTTATAATTAACAAAGGTCGAGTTCAAACAACCTTAACCCAAGCCAAAAGGAAATATTGGCGGAATTCATGACGAGACACCTGCTTTGCTATCGCCTTGCTTCAAATTTAACTACTGCAGAAAGTAACAAAAAGCTTCTTAAATTAAGCGAAATCTCTTCAAGAAACTGCAATAATTTTTTGTTACAAAGAAATAATACATAAATGATATGCTTACGCTTTGTCGGATAAGTCCAAAGGGTTTACACTCTCTTAACCGCTTTTGCACTATCTTTTCATCGCATTCGCTATTACTGGAGCTCAAACAAAACAATAAAATTGAGTCCATTGCAATTACTTACTTTTTTTTTATTTTCGACAACCAATTTGACAGTTAAAAATCTATTGTGAGCTAAAAACACAACTAAATCTAATGTGGATCGTAAAATTTATTGTGAATTGAAAAGAAATACGTTCCGTTTGCTATCGTATGTTCTAATCCCATTTTGTTTATACGTTTGACGTATCACGTAATTTTCTTTCGTATGATTGCCGATCCGTGATCGTATGTTACGATTCCAGCCCAAAATTGGGCATTTTTCGAATACATTTTTATTTAGATAATTATTCGAATGAAAACTTATCTTAAAAAAATTATTCAAAGTTAAATGTATCATGAATAAAGTATGCGTGAATAAATTTTTGATGGATATTTTAAATATGAATAATTTTCCGATTAAAAATTTTTGTATGCTAAGTGTTAATTTTCGTATTTACATATTATTCCAAAAACAAACAAAATTATCTGTATTCGTGAATAACAAAAAAAAATAATGTATCTTTTATTCGTTATTCGAATAAATTTTGCCCAACTCTGCTTTTAATGATAGCGCTAAAATGCCCAAACCTGATTTCGAAATACGAGTATTTTGCGAGAAGCCGAGTTCTCGATTTCGCGAGTCTCGAAATTTTCAGTTGAGTTATGACAATGCTAAGATGTAGTACAAAATATAAGTATCGCAGTAAAAATTTTAAAAATCAAGAAATTTTGACGTTTTACGCTACATTTCGGCTGCCGGCTGGAATATTGCCTTATTTCGACTGCCTCTTCAAAAGCGCGCCCTATCTCAGAAAACTATTGATTTTCTCGGAGGAACGTCCTGTTTTAGAATTTGTTTCAAAAACATTTTGACATTACGTAGGGCGTATACGAAAAAAATTTTGTAATAGAGCGTCCTTCAACAGAATTCTGAGACCTGAGTGTTTTTGAAACAAATCCTTAGATAGAGCTTTTTTGGAAAATATTCTGAGATAGAGTGCTTTCGAACTGTCGAGATAGGGTGACATTCCACGCAGCAGTCGTTTTATATAGACAACATATTGACCAAATTTTAGAGAGCTCTACAGTTTTTATTCGCCTTTTTTCGGAAGGAAACATTTTTCGCTCGCACTTAAAAGTTATTAAGAAATGGTTAATTTTATGTTTCGTTTTATTATTAATTTTTGAGGATGGGAAATAACGCTGTGTAGAAGAGTGGTTTAACTCATTAGAGGTGAGTTTTGTCTTTTGAAGTGTGCCGTTTAGGTTGGTCAGGAATCGTGAAAATAAAATATGTATAATCGTCATTCAATTTAATTTTAAACATAATTTTATATTGCTGTAAAAATATTGTTGATTTTAATTTTTCATGATAACAAAAGTGAAAATGTGACTTTTACTTTTATTGTGGTAACGAACTTTCAACGTGAGTTATTTATAAGTGACGCCAGCGCAAAAGTCGAATGGATTTGGCTTTTGTGGTTGAATCTCATTCGCTCAATACACCGAAGGAAATACTTATGCCGTACATCTATTATCATTGTGTACAAAGCAAGAGTGATATCTTATCCGTCAACTGCCTGATAAGATGTTCAAGACGTCATTTTGGCAGGATGTTCAATGTGGCGGCGCATAGAGACGGCTATCTTCAGCGGGTGATAGAGAGAGATACAGAATGAGACCACGTTACTCAACTAAAAATCAGGTGATCAGCTGTATTTGTAATTTTGACGTATATGCAGAAGTTATCACACTTGTCTTATTCACAATGGATATTATTATAAAAATAAATGTCGTTGTCCTGCCCTAAATTTGGCCAATCTGCATACATTTTAATAAGCTTTTTCCGTCTGACTCTGTCTTCCCCCCTCTTCACTTTTTCCTAATCCTTTTATTCACTCTTCCCTCCGTCTTTTTCGCTTCATCTATCTCCATCTTCGTCGCATTCTATCTCTTTCTCAATCTCCTTCTCTCTTTTCTCTTCTCTCAATTTCTCCTCTTATTGCCTGTCCCAGAAGGTGGTATGTATTTTATTCCAGCCCCAGTCCCAGTCCCATTCCGAGTCAGTCCTAGTCCCAATCCCAGTCCCAGTCCGTCTCTGGATAATATATTACTCTGTACTAAAGCACTCATCAACAGCTTTCATTTGATATCCATATTCTATACACACATTCTAGGGGTACCCGGGTTCACGTTTTGGCCTATATCTCGTGACCATAGTCACCAAGGGGTATGAAAATTACCCCCTAATAAAGCCCTCATCAACAGCTTTCATTTGATATCCACATTCTATAAACACATTCTAGGGGTACCCGGGTCCACGTTTTGGCCTATATCTCGAGACCTTAGTCACCCAGGGGTATTAAAATTACACTCTACTAAAGCACTCATCAACAGTTTTCATTTGATATCCATATTCTATACACACATTCTAGGGGTACCCAGGTCCACGTTTTGGTCTATATCTCGAGACCCCAGTCACCCAGGGGTATAAAAATTAACCTCTACTAAATCACTCATCAGCAGCTTTCATTTGATATCCATATTCTATAAACACGCTCTAGGGGTACCCGGGTCCACGTTTTGGCCTATATCTCGAGACCCTAGTCACCCAGTTACCTATCCTATATTTCAAGTTAGATCAAACTACATACGGGGTGCAAAGCAAATTCAAAATCGGTTCAGTTTTAGGAGTCCATTGGCCTCAATTGTGTGACACGTGTTTTTTATATATTAAGATATTGTGCTGCTCTCTAATTATTTGAAGCTACCCAGCCAACATTTTTTGAAAATTTTGATCAAAAAATGTTCAAATATCATACCCCAAGATGATTAAAAACTTTCAATTTAAAAGCATTTTTTGTTCGAAAATTAACGTACCGTCGGGAGAAAAATGTACCATAAATGTGATTATTCTTGAATAATCATTTATGATTCATATTTCGAAACGCTTTTTATTCATATTTGATATCATTGTAAAATTGAGCTTTAATTGTTTTAGAGCAATATTTGACTACTTTTCAGAGTCATTTGCTGATCATATTCGTGAACATATTTCAATCGTTTTGGTTGAGATTTTTGAATCATTTTTGAATGCGATTATGATGCATTTATTCTTCATATCTCATCCTAAGTAGATACTACATAATAATCTTATTTCATCAGGGGAAGAAAGCATGCGGAAGTGAGCTATTTGAACCACAGGTCCCTCGCAAACAAACTTGACCGATATACACCTGCGACTACAACATCCAACATCAGGTATGATCGTCAATATCTTAAAATACGATGCGGCACGGGATGTTGAAGACATATCCAGGTACATATGTCAAGAGAGTTTCACTTACCTGGTCAAATAGCTCACAACTTTTGTATTGTCCAACTATTATGTATTTTCTGGGAAGCCGAAGGTCGAGAAATGGATTGCATTGTCTTGAAGAATGTCTTAATAATACAAATTTTATATACATACATATTTTTTCTGAACTTCATGATTGAAAAAATGTGTGTATGTGAAAAAAATAACATTTTCAATGAAAAGTAAAGTTTTAACAAGTATAAAACTCATTATTCAGTCAACAAATATAGTCAGAAAACATTCAGAAAGCTGATTGAAAAATGATTATACATTTTTGATCACCTAAAGTAAACACATTTGATTCAAATATGATTCCAAAATGTGATTGAAAAACTATATTCAGTTTTTGATCATCAAAGGTAAGCATATTTGATTATTTTTTTGTTGGTTTTTATGAAATATTAAAATTTAATCATAAAAGACTTCAAAAATGGTTCCAAAAAGTGATCGAAAAATGCTTTTCAATTTTAGATCATCAAAAGTATTCATATTTGATTATTTCTTTTGTTCAATTGTATGATAACGCATTATTTAGTCACGAAGAGTAATCATATTGTATTTATATGTTGGGAAATTGAAAATTTAATCATCTAAATGCTGAGTGGGATGTAAGCTAGGAAATTTTGTATAAAAGGAAATGCATTTCTCCAATAAAATCAATGACATTCTTACGCTACACATCAGCATTTCTCTTTACTTATTTTAAATATTTCATGGCGATCCTGCCAGTTCGACCCTTAAGCACAAAAATTTGCTGAACAAGCGAAAAATTGCTAAAGGCAATCATCTTGAAGGAAGAGCCTGCCAGATCCTGCTAAAGATCTGAAAGGCTAAAGTAATTAAAAGTAACTATCAAAATCCTAAAAAGGATTTAAATCAATTTTTTCGAAAACAAACTATTTAATTTGTTTGCAAGGATGCAAGTGATCCCATTTTACAAAAAGTTTACAACAACGGGCGCATGGCAGCGAATGCATAATTGAGTGGAATAGACATTTCGGCTCCAAAAGACGGTACACCAACAATCCCAATCCTGACTGGCAGCAAGCTGGACATAATTTTTATAAGTACACCTTAAAACTTAGAATAAATTGAGCGGCGTTACGGACGCTTAACCATGAGCGAAAACTTTTGTTTTTTCTTAGGAATTTTTCTTTTAAAATTAGTACTAGGTTAATTGAAACAAGTAAGGAAGGCTAAGTTCATAATAAGTAACGATTTTGCAAGAAAACTTACGTCTACTCCATAGACAACACAATCTTGTAGACCAATCAAATTTGTAATGATCGCTTCAACTTCCTGTGTCGCTACATTTTCGCCACGCCACCGAAAGGTATCGCCCGTACGATCTTTGAAGTAGAAGTATCCTAGAATATCTGTAACCATCATATCACCAGAGTTGAAAAAAAGATCACCTTTCCTAAACACATCACGTAGAAGTTTTTTCTCAGATGCCTCCTTGTCTGCGTACCCATTAAAGGCAGTAACGGCCCGACTTGGTATCACCTTACCTATTAGCAACCCAGTTTCTCCCGGTGAGCATCGCATACAATATCCACTCACATTGCGAATAGGTTCTCCCGTTTCTTCATCACATTTAATGATTTGCACCGGATAAAAATAGCGGGCGACTATGGGCACAAAGCCTACAGCCCCAACTTGATTTGTAATGTTAGCTAAAAGAGGTAAATACCACATGTATGTTATCTTAAGCATTTCCAAAATATATTTACTTTAGTCGTATACCAAGATTGGAGTTGCCCTCCGTGGATCCATAAAGTTCACCAATGCGTGGAATGTTAAATCTCGATATGAATTGTGTCCATATTTGCGGACGTAAGCCATTGCCATACATTAAGCGTAGACTGTGTTGAGTGTCCTCTGGCTTTGCCGGCGTAGAAAGGAGATATCGACACAATTCGCCAATATACTGAGCTACTGTACACTCGTACTTGATACAATCTTTCCAAAAATTAGACGCTGAAAACTTTTTACGCAGCGCAATAGTACAGCCATGTATTAAGGCGTTTCCCACACCGACAATACCACCAGCTGTGTGGTAAAGTGGCAAGGAATTATATATGATATCATCGGGTCTTAGAGCGAACATATGATAGACCCCGCTCGCCATAAAAAGGTACCTACGTATATTAAAGTTCGCTTAATTTTAGTTCCTTTCAAAATATGTATGTCTGAACTTACCTTAAATTAGTTATAACTGCAGCTTTTGGCATACCAGTCGTACCCGATGTATAAACGTACAACAATTTGTCTTTTGGTTTGCACGCAACTATGTCCGTACTGAGATCTACGACCGCCTGCTGCTTCAAGGCAATGGAAAGGTCTATAGCACCTACATGGGATGAAAGTAGTAAATCGAGTATTATAATATGGGCCTAGTTTTACCTTTAAATAGCTTAAAATTATCTTTATCGATGTGATCATTATCGGGAAATTGGTAGACGGGTAACGCTTTGATTTCGTCGTCATCATGAATCTCTTCCAAAGCGCTGATAAGCTCGGTACCTACTATGATGGCACGAGCATTTGCCACTTTGATAGAATGAAGCAGAGTTTTGCGTCGTAAATGTGAATTTATCAATGCTGTAACGACTCCAATTTTCGAGAGGCCAAGCCACAGGCAGACATATTCTGGTCTAGTTTCCATTAATAAAGCTACGCAATCACCATGTTTCACACCGCAAGCTTTAAAATAAGCACCAATTTTATTTGTATAATCTTCTACATACTGAAAGCTTAATGAGCGATCATCTATCATAAAGCAAGTTTTCTCTGGATGCTTTTTCACGCGTTCTTGAAAAATACGCGATATAGTCCATTGCTTTCGTTCCATTATTAGTATGAAAATATTTAATAAAATAAATCGGAGTCCAGCCCTGCAGATTATTATAATATATAATTATCGAAAGCGCTACGAGATAATAATAATCTTACACAATATCACGTTGAATGGTTTTTCCGAAGGAGTAAGCAAACGTGGGGTTTTTAAGCAATAACGCAAATGCAGCTCCAAGTAATATACATCCTTTCGAGCTATCTTTGAATAATATGAAGGCAAACAGTCCCAAGAGTATTATAATAACCCGGGTAGAGTTGCGCTGTCTAAAGTTTAATTCTAATAAAACTTGCATGGTACTAGAGTTGTAATCTATTGAAAGAGATCGAGAATAGATGGCAATTGATTAATAAAGAAATGATTACAAATAAAAAGTGAAACGGATGAAATTTGTTTATTAGGCCCGCTGCACATGAAGCGTGTTAGACGCCACATATGAAATCTGTACGCTCCTCTTTCGAACAACTGAAATTCAGAACATGTCCTAGTAATTATCGCCGTTTGTAAACTTGCCAATTTTTCCCTAATATCCATAACAAAACAATTGTATAAAGCAATGTGAGAAAGTCACGCTAATTAAATACAGATGATTGATATAATAGCTAACAGCGGAAGCACTGCTAATAAAAAAAGCAAAGCTATAAAAATCCATTGTTACTAAGCTTTTAAGCGCGCTTAAAAAATTCCACACCATTAGGATTAAACAGCATATATATTAGTATGTACCTAAAATGGTGAATAAAAAGGAATAACAACAAGTAAGGAAGGCTAAGTTCGGGTGTAATCGAACATTACATACTCAGTTGAGAGCTATGGAGACAAAATAAGGGAAAATCACCATGTAGGAAAATGAACCTCGGGTAACCCTGGAATGTGTTTGTATGACATGCGTATCAAATGGCAGGTATTAAAGAGTATTTTAAGGGGGAGTGGGCCATAGTTCTATAGGTGGACACCTTTTCGAGATATCGCCATAAAGGTGGACCAGGGCTAACTCTATAATTTGTTTGTACGATATGGGTATCAAATGAAAGGTGTTAATGAGTATTTTAAAACGGGAGTAGGCCTTAGTTCTATAGGTGGACGCCTTTTCGGGATATCGTTATAAAGGTGGACCAGGGGTGACTCTAGAATGCGTTTGTACAATAAGGGTATCAAACGAAAGGTGTAATGAGTGTTTTAAAAGGTAGTGGGCCTTAGTTCTATGGGTTGACGCCTTTTCGAGATATTGCCATAAAGGTGGACCAGGGGTGACTCTAGAATTTGTTTGTACGATATGGGTATCAAATGAAAGGTGTTAATGAGTATTTTAAAAGGGAGTAGGCCTTAGTTCTATAGGTGGACGCCTTTTCGGGATATCGTTATAAAGGTGGACCAGGGGTGACTCTAGAATTAATTTGTACGATATGGGTATCACATGAAAGGTGTTAATGAGTATTTTAAAAGTGGGTGGGCCTTAGTTCTATGGGTGGACGCCTTTTCGAGATATCGCCATAAAGGTGGACCAGAGATGACTCTAGAATGCGTTTGTACAATATGGGTAGCAAACGAAAGGTGTTAATGAGTATTTTGAAAGGGAGTGGGCCTTAGTTCTATAGGTGGACGCCTTTTCGAGATATCGCCATAAAGGTGGACCAGGGGTGACTTTAGAATTTTTTTACGATATGGGTATCAAATGAAAGGTGTTAACGAGTATTTTAAAAGGGAGTGGGCCTTAATTCTATATGTGGACGCCTTTTCGGGATATCGTTATAAAGGTGGACCAGGGTTGACTCTAGAATGCGTTTATACATTATGAGTATCAAACGAAAGGTGATAATGAGTATTTTAAAAGGGAGTGGGCCTTAGTTCTATAGGTGGACGCTTTTTCGATATATCGCCATAAAGGTGGACCAGGGGATCCGCCTACTGAAACTCAAGAACTGATAGGCAAATTAAAAGATCCTAATTTTTTGCTAAGCCTTGCCATTTTGTGTGATGTGTCAATTTTATTTTCGCAATTAAATATAAGTACTCAAGGAAATAACAAATTTATTTTTGACTATATTGCAGCTCTAGAAATATTCGAAAAGCGACTTGATATTCTAGTATCCCAGCTTCGTGAAGGCATTTTAGATAATTTTAAAAATACTAGGGATGTATGTAACCGATTTCAAATGCAACACAAGATCTCTCAATATTTACCGTCATTTGAAGATCTCACAAATTGTTACAACAAAGATTTCATGATTTTAATAAAATTAAACTTTTGATACATTTATACGAAAACCCTCTGCTGTGTGCAATAGAAGATATGGAACTGCGGCTGCAAGAAGAGATAAAATTACTTCACAATGATTTCGCCTTGCCTTTAGGAGGGGGAATTCAATTTCAGAAGGTCATAGATGAGCAGAAATACCCTTTATTGAAAGCTGAAATTTTTAGGTTGTGCTCGATGTTTGGAACAACTTATATGTGCGAATCAATGTTTTCATCTATGGCTTTTATTAAAACTCGTACAGAAGCAAGCTCACTGATGAGCACTTGGAAGATCTGCTAAGAATTAAAGTTTCAAATTTCGTTTTAAATTACGATGATTTAATTAAATATATTTCTTCGTAGTTTTTCTATTTTATGGTTTAATGGAGTTGAGCTTTAATTTACTTTCTTATGTTTTCGTTATTCATTATTTTTTATAAAGAATTGTCTCCCTATGTTTGCTATTTTTAAAAAAAACAACTTACATGGTGGAATCACCATATGAATAACAAACTTAAACTGTTATGAGTAGTAAGATTCTATCGATATTCGCCTACTGGTAAGTGTGAAGATAAAATAATATTCGATCCTTGCGCCACCTAGCGGCGATATGAAATATGAGCCTAATCGGACCACAAATACGATTTTTTGAAATATATTATATTTCAAGTTTCAAGCTTGTACCTTATCGGAAAGTTACTTAAATTTTAATTACAAAATCCGTCACAACGGCCTGTCAAGTCAAGCTAAATAAAACAGTTTAAAATACTGTCACGGATATTACCATCACTAAGTTATCCCATCACCATGTCAATCAGTTTGGTATTAAGTAAGCTATTCGTTGCAAAGTACAAGTGTTATTCTGAAGTACTTGAATAAAGGCCATTTTGCATTATTACATATTGAGTTATTATTCAACAGTTTAGCGATACGAACTTAGCAGAAGATTGCAATAAGAGGATTTGCAGCAAATTCGTTTACAATACTAAAATTACCATATTTTACTTCTGAGAAATGCAAAAAAATTACAAACACTTTTTCGGGGACAACATTGAAAATTTTTCTTTCATTTGTACGTATTTTCGACCGTTCTCTGTGGTAATATTGCGTGCGACACCTCCTTATTGTAGGACGTCGAAAGCAAACTAAATGTGTTTGGTCGTTGATTTTGACGAAGTAGTCATTTTTCGTTCGCTCGTTGTATACGTATATGGCCGCTTAGCAGGTGCTAAGCTCATGCCCACCCTTGAGTATGAATCAGAGAACAGCAAAAATCGAACTCACAACGTTCGATTACATTCGGCAATATGATCGTGTGCAATGATCCAACTTTCTTAAACGAACATAATCGACATTGATTAAAATCAACCAACTTATTGCATGCGCGAATATAATCAATTCAGGCGTTTGCTCGTTTGCTTCAACAGCGATTACATTCATCGGAATGAAAAGGCAAATATGAAAACTCCATGCGTCTGAATATTTGCATGATTCTTCGGCCCTTACGTCACGCGACAAGCTACATATAAACATTGCTTACGATTCTGTTTGTTTGCTGAAATAAACAATACTAATACTAATTCTCGTGCTTTGCTTTATTCTCCGCTTGCCTTCGTTTGATCAATACAATCGTACGCAAAACCTGTTCGGTCATTCGATCGCATCATGCTAACGAAGTCTTGTAAAGACAGATGCTGAGTTTATTCGATTATGAGATTATTTGCATGATTGAATGTGAATGCAAGTTTTAGTGTTTGATTAAATCAAGAAAATGTGATTTTTGCAGTTCTCTGGTATGCATGTTGGAGATTCGAGTTCAATACTCAGCTCCCGAGAAGCTAGCTGATGAAGAAGTGAAATTCAGATACATGTCCTAGTAACCATCGCCGTTTGTAAACTTATTTTTCTCTTTTATCAATAACAAAACAACTAAATTGAGTGATGAGCTGCACACGATTCTATATACGAATTCGAATAATAAATGAAATGCATTTGCAACCAGAATTTGTTTGACTGATTGGATTACAAAATAATCCTCTTGGCAAATACTAGAAACTTTCTAGGATTCAGCCTAATGCTGCCTCGACTCTAAAAACTCTGCCTCCCTTAGTAGCTGGAGCCATGTCTTTGTGAATATCTTCGAATATCATTAGACCTGCACATAATGTTAGAGTTTTTGTAGTCCCCACTTTCAAAAGACGCCCTTCCTGCTTAGTTTACCGTATGTAACTTCTGTCATCTTTGAATTTCTCCCAAAACGAATTCGAACTTTTGCTGTGTATTCACCGCGTGCTGCATCCTGCAAATTCATCGGCCTCTTCGCAACCTTCTGCCCCGTTATGACCAGGAGCTCTGCATACATATACAATCCAGCCAGAGCGAATTCTCCGAATGCTTGAATGAAGTCCAGCATACTTCTTGATGAAGTGCTGCAGGATATATCATACGTTTTATTGTAAATAGATGCAAATCAAAAATTTCATATTTCGAGACTTTATGATACCCAAAGTAGCTGTCTAGTGAGATTATGATCACATAGTTAGAATACTTAAGAGGTCCAGATTAGCCGCCCATATCTGTCTTGAATCTCATTTTTATAACGAAACTGTATGAAAAATAAAATTTGGTTTCATTTTCCCAAAAATTGAAATTTTGGATTACTTCTGTTTGCAATAAGGCGAGTGATATGTATTTATTCTGGATCGACATAGTATACAGCAAACCTTAGCCCTGACGTTGATTGGCAAAATCGGAACACACGCGTATCGTATTAGCGACAGAACCATTTGCATGTATGTATTTGGAAAGTACAGATTTATGTAAAAACCTGGCAGCAAAATAACTTGATTTCATTTCTCGTAAAACGATTACATCAATTGTCTGTCAAATCATAACTTATTGCGTGCAGAATATACGTAAAATAAAGTTTTATACTTGGCGCGATTTACCTCCGAGAGATTTAGGCCGAGATTCTTTTCCAATTTGCCTCGTGCTCCTTTTAATTTCGCTACAAATTGGCGGTCGGAACCTATGTATATGTTTTATGCCGACACCGAACTGCATCTGAAAGGCAGATAAATTTTGACTAAGATGCTTTTCATTGTAGAAATACACTCAGAGTATTTGCCAAATCACTGCGGAGGGCGACCCTACTTTGAAAAACTTTTTTCTAATTGAAAAAACTTTTTTTTAATTTGGAGGTTGCTTTGCCCGTGATTTGGACTCAGAACCTTCGGTATGATAGGCGGAATCACCCTACCACGGCGCCGCCAATATACATACGTGCCGTATGGTGACCAGAAGGCAAAATGGGCAGCCATTCTTATATACATATTGTTAGTAAATTATTAAGAAAAAAGAACTAACTATGATATCAAATATATACAAATAGTACACACACTTTATGACGACCTTGACTGTTTAATAAACTTGTATTCTTAGCACACACACAGTAGGCACAGTCAACGATTTTATCAGTGAGATGGACAGTTGATATTTACTTGGCTCAGTTTTATTTCAGCTTTTGTCTTAAGTTTTCGGTGAGGCAAATGTTTATATGGTGTCCAAACGGCACCTGCTTGTCGCCCGAATTGTCGTAACCACACGACGCATTCGTAATTCATTCGCAATCTTTTGATCGCGGAAAAAGCTTTTTTAAGAAGTTCAATATTATTGTTGATGATACATTATTGTACAAAACTGCACACTAAAAAAGTTCAAAAGATCTGAAATAAAACGCACTAAATTTTCTCGAAATGTCGAATTTTTTTCGAAAATGTTAGATTATTAGCTGTCAAATTTTCACGTTTCCCTTTTATTTTGTGCTCTCACTTTGAGATTGCACGCTATAGGCGGTTCTTCTTTCCCTCCATGAAAAAAATGGGCATATCTAAAATTTGCTCATAGCCTGCAGTCCATAAGCCAAAGTAGTCAGCAAACATCCTAGCTCATTGACTAGAATTTTGTGGGATTATTCATTAGGGTGGTTAGAGATCGCTACCAAGGATTGACTTTTAATTGGTCATTGCCATGTCTGGCGCATGATCCTTTTACGGTACTATTTACTATTATAACTTTTGTAGTAACTATAAGCTATAAGCAGACCTTTTGGAAAACCTACATTGAAAATTTATTTTCTGTTTTTTCCTGCATTATACGTTCAATAAAGCTGTATTCATGCGCATGGATGTTAAATTAAAATATTTAAAACACCCGCATATGTAGTTTAAAATATTTAGGAGCTACTATTAAAAATTTCTGATTTTTTTATTGAATTTTATGTAACTGACAAGAGGGCATTTCCATAATTTTCACGATAAAGACTCGTGCGCCAAAATGATGAAATTGTATCTGATTTTTCTTTTAACTTTTTATAGAATTTAAATGTTGCTTTGATTTATTCCTACACTATATATATATTACAGACATTAAATACATATTTACATGCAAATACTTATTTAGATTACATTAGGTTAGAAATGTTAGCCTAAAGTTTAAGCCGTTAAGCACTTTTTGAAGCTTTTTCGAACTAAATTCGAAACCCCTCAACTTACTACTGCGCTTTTAATTTTATTCGGTTTTAACTTCAAACTTGTATGAAAAATATGTCTAAAACCTTATAATTGTTTTAAAACACAACCAAAAAAATATTAAAAAATTTAAAAGTAGAAATATATATATACTCTTCTGGGTTTAAAACAAAACCCATAAACTTGAGCCTGTAAATTTAAAATAAAAAAATTCATTTATTGAAGGTGAAGTCATAGATTCATTTTCCAAACAACTTGATACACATGTTGTTATTATATATTGTATACTGGAACGATTTTCCGTCATACCTTGTCAAATTTGGTTTCGAGACAAACCAGTTCGGCGTTGTGCCATCATCAGAGTCGATTTTTGATCTGAATGCTTTGCAAACAGATTTTATAGCTCAGCGGCTTGAGCACACTAATGTTATTTAGAGCACTTCGATTGGAAACCTTAGCACCATCCACTAGTATTTTCTTTATTTTTAAACGCTGGTGTAACTTCTCTTTTTTAAAATTGAATTGAATTATGTAATACAAAAAAGTTTCAGATTTAGGCTCAAACTTTTAACAGTGTATGTATAAGAATAACTCTTAACATCAAGCGCTCACTATATAATATAAGAGGTGAGCCTTAACCTCGATGCGGTGAGGAAACAGTGTCTTACTCCACTAGCTATTTTTGCATTCTATTTTATTGTAAAATTATCAATAACAACGTACCAGAGTCAATAGCTTCTTAAAACCTAAAAAAAAAGAAAAAAATATTCGACATCAGTATTTTTGAGTAAAGAATTTTCTGAGAAGTCGAAAAATAAGGAACACCCTTTTATTCATACCAGTTGGTGATTGAATAGTTCATTGACTAGAATTTTGTGGGGTTTATCATACTAGGCAATTTTTGATTAGTTAAATGTCTAGATTTTGTCTCTAGGACTCGATCTCGATGAAATGCGTGCACGCTCCCTGCTAGCAATTTGCAAGGCATACTTCAGTTAACAAGCCTAGATGTCGGACTAGCCATCAGCATAGCTTCCCCCTTGTCTAAAAAGATAGACCGAAAATTAACTGCGTGGTCGGAAAGCGCCGGTTCATTTAGAGCAAAACCTCAATAGACGAATTAGTATCCAAATTAATAGTTATCTACCACGTATTTCTTTTTCCCCTCTGAGGACACAACCATGCTCACGGCCACTTTATTAAAGACGTGCTAGGAACAGATGATGCAAATATTGGACATTCACATCGATGGCATTATGCCAGTCACCCAAAGTTCTTATGTGTTACGCTCTACAGCACTTTTATCTTCAACCTCCGAAATTATATCTAAAGACTAAAGCCGTAAGAAATCTCCAAGTCGCTTGTCGCCAGCACAACTTACTAAGCAGTTGGTCGGCCGCTCATGTTGGTTGGAATTTGACGTCAAATAACTGAGCAGAAATTCTTATACTCAGCTGAGGCAGAGCTCAGAGTGTATATTTATTTTTTACGCATAAAGTTACCCGTAACGGCATAAACTAATTGAGATAGATATAGACTTCTATATATCAATATGATCTGGGCGAAAAAAGAAATTCATTTAGCCATGTCCGTCCGTCCGTCCGTAAACACGATAACTTCAGTAAATTTTGAGTATCTTAATGAAATTTGCTACGTAAGTTCCTGGGCACTCATCTCAGATCGCTTTTAAAATGAACGAAATCGGACTATAACCACGCCCACTTTTTCGATATCGAGAATTTCGAAAAACCGAAAAAGTGCGATAATGCATTACCAAAGGCGGATAAAGCAGTGAAACTTGGTAGGTGGGTTGACCTTATGACGCAGAATAGAAAATTAGTAAAATTTTGAACCATGGGCGTGGCACCACCCACTTTTAAAATAATGTAATTTAAAAGTTTTGCAAGCTGTTGTATGTAATGTTCGGTTACACCCGAACTTAGGGTACGAATAGAGAGGGAGCTGAAAGTCGAGCCGAGATTGCCATGCGATAAAACTGATTACATACAAGTCAATACAAATAAGCTTGTGTATAACCAGAGACAATATTAAGAACAGAGATGTTGCAGGAAGAAAAATCGTGTGAAGCAATTTGTCACAAAACCTGCTATACGTCAGCTCAGTCTGCTTTCCACTGAGTTGTCGCCTGCAACATCTTTATTTTCGATAATCTTTGGTATAACACAGTGAACGCTGACAAGAGCAGAGCGCAAAGCCATAGTGCGAGAAAACAGTTTCAAAGCGTTTTGCTCGCTTTTTTGCATTGTTGATGTTTGCTTTTTAGCGTGCAGTCGTGTTTTTTAATGGTTTAAAAACAAAAAATGGATATCGATCAAAAAATAAGTGAAATCGATCAATAATAAGTGAAATTTTTTTATTGTAATTGGATGTTTTCCAAATTCTTTTGTGTTAATAATTGCATTAATCACACTAGGAGAAGCAAATACTCTTCCTCGGATGAGTCCATTACCGTGTACAGCAATTCTATAAACACAAATGAACAAGATGGCATATAAGCAAAACACATGGAATAAACAGAATTTCAGCGTATGATTCTCGCATTCACTGTGTTATATACAAATTTTCTTCTCGCATGAAAATAAGCTCGCTCGGCTCCGCTCGGCATCAGCGCTCACTCTGTTCGTACCCTAAGCCTTTTTGACGGCCGCGGAGAGGGGGGGCCGCCAGGGCAATTGCCCTGGGGCCCGGAAGGTTTTTTGGGGGCCCGCCAAGGCAAAGCAGTATTGACAGTACTCTAACTAGGATTTCATAGATACATACAAATATTGTTGCTCTTCCGGTTTCTAAAGAAAAAGCTTGGAAGAGTTACACGACAAAATTCCTGAACATGAAAATAGTCAAAATCATAAAACTTGCTATATAGAGTGGCGCCAATATGAAATGAGAATTCGAAATGCAAGTTCAGTGGATTTTCTCTTAGCGGAAACCCTTAAAAATGAAACAGCTCGCTGGAGAGAGATACTTCGCAGAATTCTTTATGTTGTTTTATTTCTTGGAGAAATCAGCGGCATCAGCGCTCACTCTGTTCGTACCCTAAGCCTTTTTTGACGGCCGCGGAGAGGGGGGGCCGCCAGGGCAATTGCCCTGGGGCCCGGAAGGTTTCTGGGGGCCCGCCAAGGCAAAGCAGTATTGACAGTACTCTAACTAGGATTTCATAGATACATACAAATATTGTTGCTCTTCCGGTTATTCTAAAGAAAAGTTGGAAGAGGTTACACGACAAATTCCTGAACATGAAAATAGTCAAAATCATAAAACTTGCTATAAAGAGTGGCGCCAATATGAAATGAGAATTCGAAAGTGCAAGTTCAGTGGATTTTCTCTTAGCGGAAACCCTTAAAATGAAGCAGCTCGCTGGAGAGAGATACTTCGCAGAATTCTTTATGTTGTTTTATTTCTGGAGAAAGAGGATTGGCATTTAGAGGGGATAATTTCATTGATCGGAAATCCAAAAAACGGAAACTTTCTTGGTATTATGGAACTGATCAGCAATTATGACCTCCTACTGCATGAACATTTGGAGAAGGTGAGGAATCTCAAACGAAAAGGAATCGTCTCCAAGCACATTATTTGTCTGATGGAATACAAAATGAGTTCATAGAAATCTATGCAGGTCAAGTAATCAGAAAGATAGAAGCGAGAGAATTCCGTCAAGTATTACACAGTAATAGTGGATGCAACCCCTGATTCGGCGCATATTGAGCAGACTGTTTTTATATTACGTTATGTTTTATTAGACAGGGACTCCGGAAAATGGAAAATCTAAGAACCCGTCTTAGAGTTTGTCGATTGTAACGCAAAAACAGGAGAAGCTGTCGCTGAGCTGATTCGCAGCACTTTAAAAAGCACAATATTCCACTGGATGACTGCCGTGGGCAAGGGTATGATAATGGCAGTAATATGAGCGGTAATTACAAAGAGCGCAGAGTCATATCCTGAGAGATAACTCCCTGGCATATTTGCACCTTATGTCGTGTCATAGTTTCACTATGCTGAATGAAGGAAGATAAGAGAAGCGCCAGTTTCGATGATTATTACCTGAGTGTGATTCCAACACTCAATTCAAATGATTGGTACATGACAAGATGTTTCGAAGCTGTAACTTACATTGCGATTAATTTGTTTTTTGTGGAAGTATCAGGATCTGACGGAAGAAGAGCTCAAGAAAGGCACTCGGCATTTTGCAACGATTTATGGCATCGATAATTCTACGGATCTAATAGATGAAATCATTCATCTCAAAGCCATCCACTTAGCAAATTTGGGATGTGATTCGCTGCCACCATTCAACTTCTGAACAAATTTCATGACTTGAAGATGGAAGTATTATTTTCCTAACATCTGTATAGCATTAAGAATATTTTGCACACTACCAGTCAGTGTGGCTGAAGGGGAGCGTTCTTTTAGTCTATGTCTCGCGTGAAAAATTTTTATGTTCTACTACGAGCCAAAATCGCTTGACAAGCCTTGGAACATTGGCGTTGAGTCCAGCCCTTGCTCGCAGCATTAGTTTTGAATCGGTAATTTTCATATTCGCAGACCAAAAAGCACGGAGGTTTTCCTTGGCTGATTCAAACTCTTAAAATGTACATATTTAGAAAAAGTGATGTAAGCAAATCGAACAATGAATCTACATTCCATTTATGTAAGTGCTCCAGTAAATCTTATTTATATGAATAAACTGACAATGTTGAATTGAAACATTTATGTATGTTATGTTTTTTTATTGGATGAGTTATTATTTGGGCCCGTAAACGCGAACTGTCCCAGGGGCGACTCGGCTCTCTGCGGTCCTGCCTTTCTTACTTGTTTTCGCTACATTGATTTGAATTGTAGGTTATGCGTGCAATTTTTATACTCAGCTGAGCAGAGCTCACAGAGTATCAAGGCGAATCTATACCAGTGGTGGAAGTGAATTCAATCAATTCGCCGTGCAGACGAATGTCAAGTCAAAAGAAAATTTTCATAGATTTCCATTAACTGACATTTTGTTGTACAAGGCTTTGTATGGAAAATTATCAAGAAGAAGCAATCAGCTGATGGATAACACCACTTGGTACTGAATGTCGCCCTGACAGAGTATATTATCATTGTTTACTATATAGTTTGGCAGCTTAAATTGAGGATATGTTGCGTATAGAGTGGAAGGCACTCGAAGGCCGTGAAAGAGGCACTCGAATGAAGTATAATGAAGGAATGATGTTCGGAGTTTTTTCAAAATTTGCCCAAATCCTTAATCACAAAAGGGAGTGCAGTAAGTACGAAAATGAAATATGTAGTTAGGTTTTGCTCCTCTTTTAGGCAGAGATTTTCAATTTAAAAATATAATATACAAACCATTGTTCATTCTATTACTTTTTTTAGCAGGAGATTTTCATTTTAAAAATGTAATATATAACCATGTTCATTCTATTACTCATTTTATCTATGGGCTTCACATATACTTTATAAAACATGATTTTGATTTTTACGATTATTGCTCATGAAAAATAAATGAACACCTATAAATGTAGTCATTAATCATGTTTTATACTCAGTTGAGCAGAGCTCACAGAGTATATTAACTTTGATTGGATAACGGTTGGTTGTACAGGTATAAAGGAATCGAGATAGATATAGACTTCCATATATCAAAATCATCAGTATCGAAAAAAATTCGATTGAGCCATGTCCGTCCGTCCGTCCGTCTGTCCGTTAACACGATAACTTGAGTAAATTTTGAGGTATCTTGATGAAATTTGGTATGTAGGTTCCTGGGCACTCATCTCAGATCGCTATTTAAAATGAACGATATCGGACAATAACCACGCCCACTTTTTCGATATCGAAAATTTCGAAAAATCGAAAAAGTGCGATAATTCATTACCAAATACGGATTAAGCGATGAAACTTGGTAGGTGAGTTGAACTTATGACGCAGAATAGAAAACTAGTAAAATTTTGGACAATGGGCGTGGCACCGCCCACTTTTAAAAGAAGGTAATTTAGAAGTTTTGCAAGCTGTAATTTGGCAGTCGTTGAAGATATCATGATGAAATTTGGCAGGAACGTTACTCTTATTACTATATGTCTGCTTAATAAAAATTAGCAAAATCGGAGAACGACCACGCCCACTTTTTAAAAAAAAATTTTTTTAATTCAAATTTTAAAAGAAAAGTTAATATCTTTACAGTATATAAGTAAATTATGTCAACATTCAACTCCAGTAATGATATGTTGCAACAAAATACAAAAATAAAAGAAAATTTCAAAATGGGCGTGGCTCCGCCCTTTTTCATTTAATTTGTCTAGGATACTTTTAATGCCATAAGTCGAACAAAATTTACCAATCCTTGTGAAATTTGGTAGAGGCTTAGATTCTAGGACGATAACTGTTTTCTGTGAAAAAGGGCGAAATCGGTTGAAGCCACGCCCAGTTTTTATACACAGTCGACCGTCTGTCCTTCCGCTCGGCCGTTAACACGATAACTTGAGCAAAATCGATATATCTTTACTAAACTCAGTTCACGTACTTATCTGAACTCACTTTGTATTGGTGTAAAAAATGGCCGAAATCCGACTATGACCACGCCCACTTTTTCGATATCGAAAATTACGAAAAATGAAAAAAATGCCATAATTATATACCAAATACGAAAAAAGGGATGAAACATGGTAATTGTATTGGTCTATTGACGCAAAATATAACTTTAGAAAAAAACTTGGTAAAATGGGTGTGACACCTACCATATTAAGTAGAAGAAAATGAAAAAGTTTTGCAGGGCGAAATCAAAAGCCCTTGGAATCTTGGAAGGAATACTGTTCGTGGTATTACATATATAAATAAATTAGCGGTACCCGACAGATGATGTTCTGGATCACCCTGGTCCACATTTTGGTCGATATCTCGAAAACGCCTTCACATATACAACTAAGGGCCACTCCCTTTTAAAACCCTCATTAATACCTTTAATTTGATACCCATATCGTACAAACACATTCTAGAGTCACCCCTGGTCCACCTTTATGGCGATATCTCGAAAAGGCGTCCACCTATAGAACTAAGGCCCACTCCTTTTTAAAATACTCATTAACACCTTTCATTTGATACCCATATCGTACAAACAAAATTCTAGAGTCACCCCTGGTCCACCTTTATGGCGATATCTCGAAAAGGCGTCCACCTATAGAACTAAGGCCCACTCCCTTTTAAAATACTCATTAACACCTTTCATTTGATACCCATATCGTACAAACGCATTCTAGAGTCACCCCTGGTCCACCTTTATGGCGATATCTCGAAAAGGCGTCCACCTATAGAACTAAGGCCCACTCCCTTTTAAAATACTCATTAACACCTTTCATTTGATACCCATATCGTACAAACGCATTCTAGAGTCACCCCTGGTCCACCTTTATGGCGATATTCCGAAAAGGCGTCCACCTATAGAACTAAGGCCCACTCCCTTTTAAAATACTCATTAACACCTTTCATTTGATACCCATATCGTACAAACAAATTCTAGAGTCACCCCTGGTCCACCTTTATGGCGATATCTCGAAAAGGCGTCCACCTATAGAACTAAGGCCCACGCCCTTTTAAAATACTCATTAACACCTTTCATTTGATACCCATATCGTACAAACAAATTCTAGAGTCACCCCTGTCCACCTTTATGGCGATATCTCGAAAAGGCGTCCACCTATAGAACTAAGGCCCACTCCCTTTTAAAATACTCATTAACACCTTTCATTTGATACCCATATCGTACAAACAAATTCTAGAGTCACCCCTGGTCCACCTTTATGGCGATATCTCGAAAAGGCGTCCACCTATAGAACTAAGGCCCACTCCCTTTTAAAATACTCATTAACACCTTTCATTTGATACCCATATCGTACAAACAAATTCTAGAGTCACCCCTGGTCCACCTTTATGGCGATATCTCGAAAAGGCGTCCACCTATAGAACTAAGGCCCACGCCCTTTTAAAATACTCATTAACACCTTTCATTTGATACCCATATCGTACAAACAAATTCTAGAGTCACCCCTGGTCCACCTTTATGGCGATATCTCGAAAGGCGTCCACCTATAGAACTAAGGCCCACTCCCTTTTAAAATACTCATTAACACCTTTCATTTGATACCCATATCGTACAAACAAATTCTAGAGTCACCCCTGGTCCACCTTTATGGCGATATCTCGAAAAGGCGTCCACCTATAGAACTAAGGCCCACGCCCTTTTAAAATACTCATTAACACCTTTCATTTGATACCCATATCGTACAAACAAATTCTAGAGTCACCCCTGGTCCACCTTTATGGCGATATCTCGAAAAGGCGTCCACCTATAGAACTAAGGCCCACTCCCTTTTAAAATACTCATTAACACCTTTCATTTGATACCCATATCGTACAAACAAATTCTAGAGTCACCCCTGGTCCACCTTTATGGCGATATCTCGAAAAGGCGTCCACCTATAGAACTAAGGCCCACTCCCTTTTAAAATACTCATTAACACCTTTCATTTGATACCCATATCGTACAAACAAATTCTAGAGTCACCCCTGGTCCACCTTTATGCGATATCTCGAAAAGGCGTCCACCTATAGAACTAAGGCCCACTCCCTTTTAAAATACTCATTAACACCTTTCATTTGATACCCATATCGTACAAACAAATTCTAGAGTCACCCCTGGTCCACCTTTATGCGATATCTCGAAAAGGCGTCCACCTATAGAACTAAGGCCCACTCCCTTTTAAAATACTCATTAACACCTTTCATTTGATACCCATATCGTACAAACAAATTCTAGAGTCAGCCTGGTCCACCTTTATGGCGATATCCCTAAATGGCGTCCATCTATAAACTATGGCCCACTTCCTCTTAAAATACTCTTTAATACCTTCCATTTGATACACATGTCATACAAACACATTCCAGGGTTACCCTAGGTTCCTTTTACAACATGGTGATTTTCCCTTACTTTGTCTCCACATCTCTCACTGAGTATGTAATGTTCGGTTACACCCGAACTTAGCCTTCCTTACTTGTTTACTTCTTATATGTTAAAAAGTACTAAATCTCATGGCATACTACTTTTATATATATAAAATGATTTTTACTGCATGCACAGCAGTTTACACCTATGCATTATATCTTAATTGTTCTCGCTATATAATAGCGTTAACAATTCCAGGGTGCCGTTTCTCACCATCTCGTTGACGCTAACAGCCATTATTTGAAAGAAAGCCGTGATTCAATGATTTGTCGATAAGTGTCACTTTGAAATAAGAGTCACGTTAAAAGTTTCCCTGCCATAGCATAGATCGAAAATTTATCTGAGATTACACTGCGAATACCTATATTACTCTACTTTATTTTTGCTTGGATTCCACACTGACGAAACTTTATCTGGACAGTCAAATAATATAAATCATTTCCAAGACAAGAGAAGAGAGACCAATTATGTGCACAAAATAAATAATTGACATGTTTTTATGTTTTAATTTTATTTTTCATTATAATTTTGCCCAACGAACCACATGCCTTAAGACTGAAAAGTATTTCGCGCTTCTGGTGGGTCACCTATTTTCGCACGAAAGTTTATTTTAGTTGTGTATTTATGCACAAAATTTTCAACAAAAAACAAAATTTTGATTTGTCAGAAAAAATTAAGAAAAAACAACCGAATTCAAAAAACCTAACGACATACAAACTGGCTCCTTTGTTTTTAATGAACTAGGTCGTATTTTTTCGTATTTTCTTTGTTTTTGGAATATAGCTTACCACTTACACCAGTACAGTATCCTGCTGATCGATCACGAAATCGACATGATACAAAATTATGTTTTTATTTAGTTGAACGGCGATAGAAAATCGGTTTTTTTTCTAAAATGCAAGAAACTTCAAGAATAGCGTAAGTTTTTAATTATTTGTTGTTGTTTTGACGTTGGCGTTGCGTTGCTTATGGACTGAAGCAATTAAAGCGCGTGTGTTCAAAGTCAGATGTAGAC
>JARSSU010047351.1:0-54213 GCA_029619165.1 Eurosta solidaginis
TCTCTTTTATTCGAAAAAATATTAGTTTTAAGGTTAGAGAAAGAAGATACGGAAGAAAAGGAAACTTTTGGCAAAAGAAAGAAAAGGGAAACTCTGGTTTTATTTATTTTTCAAAAACCTTTTAAACCTTTTAAACACGTTAAGGGACCACCACCGAACCCAAACAAAACAAGGGAACCGTTAGACCATTCGAGAAAATAAGAGTATGACTTTATGATTACTTTTGAAAAAGCTGGATGGTGTTATATCACTTTTGTAGACGCTGTAACCACTTAAATTTGACATTACGACAATTCATTTCATTATTGCCGTCGACTTAATGTCGTCCCTCCACTAGATATGCATTTAGAATAAATTTTAATTAATTCATAGTTGTATTGGTTAAAGTTAGGAATAAAAACATTTAGGCACAAATCATTCAATGTAACTGTGTTATTATACCGTTAAATACAATATATGCAACACATTACAAGGTCGTTTAGCTGTAACTGCAAATCAAATAAATACCGTGCTACAACAATAAACAAGCGCTTCACTCTGCTAAAACCTCGGTTGGTACTTACTGGTGTTACATCTTTTCGTATGAAAAAAACTAGTATTCACACTAGAATCAGCACTCGTCGCTGCCAACGTCCGGAATGTTGCTCACTTGGGCAATGCCATATAAATGTTTGTGTGAGTATGCACCAGTGACTTTGATAAAAAAAATATTTTCAGCGTATAAATAACACTAAAAAAATCGTAAAAAAGTCCAATAAAACTTGACCATGGTGAAAATATTTAAGGCTTCTAAACGGTAGTCTATCCAGATATGGAATAATACAACGGATAGTCGAGTAACAGCTTTTGCTGATATACATACGAACATGCCACACGTGTTGGCACATATCAGGCAAGCTAGGCTTCGTTGTCTGATTGCTGTGGCTGTTGTATATGGAAGCAGCTGGAAAAGTATTTAAAGTTCCGCTGGTCTTCTTTCGTACATTCTTGAAGTTGTTGTTGCATTCTTGATGATGTTCATGCATTTTCCACCAAATATCACAAAAACATACAAACACATATGCAATATAGTCAGGAATTACTAACTGCAACTTTTGATGCACTCAACTAGTTGTTTACCTTGGCAAAGTAGACAAAATGCAACAGCAACTCCTTCCTTTCACACTGCTAAGCCCCCAGTCGTGTACGCTATGGAATTGCCTGTTTATCTACCGTAGCCGTATATAGAAAGGAGTATACTTCATCAGTAACAATTTTCAACAGCCACATTGTATGGCCTCTTCCTTCGTTTATGTGCAGTACAGTTTAAGTTTTTGATGATACACCAACAATTGTTCCAACTTGCAACTAAAGTCTCGCAACTAAATAAAAACAGTCGAAGCATCTAAATAGCTGCCGTGTCGCTTTGTCATAGTATTCTTAGCTTCTGGCAGCCTTGAGTTGGTTTGTAAAGAAAAGGGAGTGTTTTGCGGATTAATGACATCACTGCTGATGTCCGCTTACTACCATCTATGAAAGTGTATATTTGTTTGTGTGTATATTGCCGTGATTTCAACTGCCATGCAGCAGTGGCATGTAGAAAATTCGTAAGTATTTCTTATAAGCTTTGTAATGGGTTTGAGTTCGCGCCTTTATTGTCAACCGCGTACAAATTGTTATTCAGTTGTTTTTGTTTTTTTTGCACGCTGTGGAATATTATGTAAGTACTTGTAGTATAAACCTCAATTGTAGTATTTGGTTTTGTTTTATATGCAGAGAATTGTGTCAACGGGTTTATGGGGAAGGAAATGCTGATGATGTTTGAATTGTATACAATTGCTGAATCTATTTTGGCATTGCTCCAGTTCAAGTAAGGAAAGTTGTATTTAGAACTTTTGTAAAATATATAAAGAAGTACATAAACTTAAGATAGTAGAGCAGGAAGTTGCTTAGATATTAACTGTTAATTACGGGTTTCTAAAATTCTCATGCATGCATAATAAAAAATATTTAGATATTTATTATGGGTACTTTCAGTTATTCGCATAAATACGTAACAAAGAACAAGCAAGGAAGGCTAAGTTCGGGTGTAACCGAACATTACATACTCAGCTGCCAAATCACAACTTGCAAAACTTTTAAATTACCTTCTTTTAAAAGTGGGAGGTGCCACGCCCATTGTCCAAAATTTTACTAATTCTGCGTCATAACCACCTACCAAGTTTCATCGCTTTATCCGTCTTTGGTAATGAATTATGGTACTTTTCCTATTTTTGAAGTTTTCGATAGCGAAAAAGTGGAAGTGGTTATAGTCCGATTTCGTTCATTTTAAATAACGATCTGAGATGAATGCCCAGGAACTTACATACCAAATTTCATTAAGATACCTCAAAATTTACTCAAGTTATCGTGTTTACGGACAGACGGACGGACGGATGTACATGGCTAAATGAATTTCCTTTTCGGCCAGATCATTTGGTATATAGAAGTCTATATCTATCTCGATTAGTTTATGTCTTACTGGGTACCGTTATGCGAACAAAATTAATATACTCTGTGAGCTCTGCTCAGGTGAGTATAAAAATCGTAGCTGATAACAAAAGACTTAGGCAACGAACTCGGCGCTGCATTAAGCGTGTACAGCTATTTACATCATTTGTAGATGGGCCAATAGTCTGTGTGGTATTAAATAAATAATAAACACTGCATCTACATTAGAGTACGATCGCAATTGTAATTAGGCTTTTTGGATAAATAAAAATGTACTTTTAACTTGAATAAATATTGTAAGTGGAAATAAATTAGCTGATGGCGAGTGTATTTCTATTTGAAAAAAGTATATATGTACCTAAATAAAGTATGTTTACTTATTTGAATTTGCCCCTCGCTCGAAACTTAACTCTTATGTTTGGTAAGAATCAATTTTTGATGTCTGAGTTAAAACTTACACTATAATGTGACTTCACAGAAAGACTGATTTAGTTAATTTGGTTACAACTCAATGCACAGAGCCACTCATTTTTCTCATTTGTGGCCAATGCAAATCTTTGAACTATTCATCTATCGTTTTTCATGATCTTAGGCCATAGACAGTGTAGTGTGCACATTATTTGTTGTGCAAAATCATCATTATGACATCATCATAGCAAGCATTTTGGCGTCAACATTTTATACGTAAAGATTCTTCCCAGTTTTTTCTGTAGGATATCTATGTGTATTGTCGGTCGCCGTGTTGCGGTGATAGCATGCTCCGCCTACAACACCGAAGAACCTGGGTCAAGTCCCGGGCAAAGCACGAAAAGTTTAGAAACAAGATTTTTAAGTGGAAAAATGTTATCCTAAGAGGGTTCACCCCTCGGCAGTGATTTGGCAAATACTCCGAGTGTATTTCTGCAATGAAAAGTTTTATGGCATTCGGAGTCAAACGAAGTGAAGCTCAGCATAAGTCTCTTCGGAGTTGTATTGCGCTTTGTATTTATTTATTTTTTGAATCTTATTTTATTTATGTGTGCTTGTTGTCGGTATTATAATGCTTATTGTATATTTGGGAAAAATTGATACAAAACGACATCTGAACGGACAAGGCGACAATTTTTTCCTTTGTACTTAGTAAATCTTTTCAAAACCTCTTCTCCCGGGAATTGATTTGAACCACTTCTGTGATGGCTACTGTGTGATCTCTCGACCAAAGCAGATCAGGCGTAATGCACTTTGTCCCAGTGTTCTTTGGAATAGATTTATGCTTCCACACAAACATATTTCGTATGTTTTGTAAGTGACAAAAGCCATGCAATTGTTGTTGGCTTTGTTCATTGCCAGCTTCTTTGCATTATTTTAGAAGAAGAATAACAAAAATTTATTAAAGCAAATTTTAAATAAAAATTCAGCGCGACTTGAATAAGCACAAGATACTAGTATAGATCAGTTTTGTGAAAAGCTTCATATCATTGTGAAATATGAGAATATGTTTGCCAATATGTTGCTTCACGAGCATTGACTTAAAAACTGGAGACGATTGGTTAGCGTAACGGAAACAGAAATTCAAAGGACGAAAAAACTGTGATCGTTTTTGTGATAGTGAAGTTCAATGGTTGACATAATTCCTATTACACTATGCCGCTACCCCGGCCCAGAGAAGTGGTTTTGCTGCATTTGCTGGAAACGTAAGTATCCAGGACGGTTGGGATATATCCCAGCATTCGTCGATACCAACATTTTTATAAAAACTTTATGAACGCTGTAAGGTGGGTTTCGTCGAAGGCTGGGGTAGCACTCAGTCAATCCAGAGTCGAAAAAGGACACCTATTTCCTTTTGAAATGAACACACGTCGATTTGTTGTTGGTATTTTGTTAAAACATACACACACCGTTGCAGAGAGGTAGACCTGGCCGAGGAATGGAAGGTGGACTGTAACCGAAGGTTGGTGAGTCGGTGGATCGATTCCCCAAACAACCGGAGGTCGGTGGAATCGATGCACGTCACAAGTGGGCAGCTGGTGGATTGCAGCGGGCCGGTGGATATGGCTGGTGGATCGTTGGATCGGTTTCAAGCAACCGAAGGTTGGTGAAACCGATACACCTCACTGGTTGACAATTTGGTGTATTCTGACGGATCGGTGAATACGGGGGATCGTTGGATCGATTTCCAGCAACTGAAGGTTGGTGAACCGATACAGGGCCCTGGTTGACAAATTGGTGGATTCCGGCGGATCTGTGAATACGGGAGGTGGAACGTTGGATCGGTTTCCGAACAAGCGAAGGTTGGTGAAACCGATACAAGTCCCTGGTTGACAAGTTGGTGGATTACGGCGGGTCGGTGAATACGACTGGTCGATTCCGGTGAGCCGGTGTACACGGCAGGTGGATCGTTGGATCGATTTTCAAGCAACCGAAAGTTGGTGAAATCGATACAAGTGACTGGTGGACAAGCTGGTGGACTCCGGTGAGTCGGTGGACACGGCAGGTGGATCGTTGGATCGATTTGCAAGCAACCGAAAGTTGGTGAAATCGATACAAGTCACTGGTTGACAAGCTAGTGGATTCCGGTGAGCCGGATGGTGGATCGATTTCCGGGCAACCGAAGGTTGGTACGATACACGTCACCAATTAACAAGTTGGTTGCTTCCGGTGAATAGGAAGTTAGTTGTTAGACCCAATTTATTCGGTGGTATCTTCGCGTAAATGGGGAGATGACTCACAGTGTCGGAGGAAACTGTGAGGTGGAAATTGAATATCCTCGCTCACTGCTCTCCTGACACCCAAAAAGGAAGCGAGCAAGGCCGCCCAATTCGCACAGGATCGAAAGTACCAGACAAGGTAATGGTATCCGTTCACACGCATGGGGTGCGATCTTACTGCTGAGGTTGAGCTCTCGCTAATCATCAAATGCAAATTATTTGTACTTAAGACGAAGTGGATATGAAAGAGTTGAGAATTACACGCAGTCTTAGCTAGAAGATCGGTGCGCGAATGAAATGCTTGCCCATTATTACTTGCATTTGTCCGTGCCAGTCATTCGCTTGCAGCCAGCTGTTACAGTCGTGGCGTATGTAATTGGGACAGTGCATTGGTTACAGTGGGGCGCATGTAGAAAATACTTGTAATGCAGGTAAAACAGCATTACAGCACCTAGATGTTCCCGCCGCAGGGCGTCCTGGGGCTTGCGCCTTACGTTGCGCAAACGGCAAAAGTAGTTTATCTGAGAGCAATGCCGAACAGCAGCTTCCGCGCCGTCTCAAAATAGTCTCGAAACAATCTTCACGAACCATTCCCAATGTGATCTCCATCTATAGGTAGTGCCGAAATAATCTCGATGTTGTTCCTAAAAGAATACCAAAAGAGGTCTGAAAGTGTGAGAAAACAGATGAAATTGGCATCCCTTTATATCTATAACTAAGCTCATGGTGCATCAGGGCTATGCAGAAATCTAAAAGTCAGCAAAAGTGTACTGATTGTGTTTTTCTAAAGCCTTTAAACTTTTATTGACGCCTGCTCCTGAGATTGAACGGCTTTAAGACATTTCGATCCACATTTTTATTAAGACACTTGCGTGAATGTGTGTAAAATGTGTTTATTGAAAGCTATTTGCATTAGAAGAAACTTAACGATGTTATGCACTCATTCCGAACTTTAGTAGACTATAAAAAGCTACTGCGCCTACATCACTAATTTATTGCAATTCTCGCTCATACAGACATACAAACACTTGAGTAAAAGCAAAATAAATATATTTTAGTAGAAACGCATTGAACTGTAGCATTGCCTATCCTATCGGACAATAGTAAAACACATTAAACGGTGGCAAAGTCAATGTACTCACTTACAATGGAATACACCACGCCCTCATTCATCCCGTTGACTGCAGCCCAGACTAGACACTCGATTAGAGTATTGTTGTATTAAAACAGACAGGCAATGATGGGCGTATTATTACCATGCTGGTGCATAATTATCGGTCATTGGTTTTTTTTTAAATGCAGTACCTATATATTGGATGGATGCTCTCGCGATTGTGTGACGCTATGAATACAAAAAGTGCATTGTACAACATTTGACAGTGTCAGTGGCATAAGCCAGGGCGAGCTCTTTTTGACTTTTGTCAAAGCTTTTTTGTTCTACTTTCATCTAAGTTTATTGTTTAACACAAAAAAAAAGCCTAATAGAAATTTTCTTTACTGCTGATTACATGACTGACATTGGACTTGATTTTTATTAGAAAATTATAAACTCAAACCGTAATAAAAATCAGTAGAGAACTGGTTTTTGGTATTTAAGAACGTGGTGAGCATTAAAGGCCATATAATTGTAAGTCACTTTGAAATGTTTGTTTGATTTTATAGGCAAATTTTTGATGACAGAAAATGAAGGTGTTTTCTGTGTGTCTGCTGCAGGAGCAATAGTGGTTATGGAGGTTAAATCATAAATGTTAATGCTACAAATCCGAAAGGGTTGATTAGTGTAATTTGATTCAAAGAGAGCTCTTTCGAATTCTAAACGGGCATGCCTCCAGTTTAGCCTTATTTAATTTCTTTTTTAATTTGGCGGCCACCTTGGTGCGGTGGTAGCGTGCTCCGCCTACCATACCAAGGATCCTAGGTCCACGCCCCGGGAAAAGCAACAACAAAATTCTAGAATCAAATTGTTTCAATTAGAAGTAAGTTTTTCTAAGCGGGGTCGCCCCTCGATAGTGATTTGGCAAGCACTCCGAGTGTATTTCTGCCATGAAAAGCTTCTCAGTGCAAATTCATCTGCCTTGCAGATGCCATTCGGAGTCGGATTAAAATATGTAGGTCCCGTATCCCAATTTGAGGGAAAAATTAAGATGAGCACGACGCTAATTGGAAGAGAAGTTCGGCCTAAAATCTCTTCGGAGATTATTCGCGCCTTACATAAATTTTTTTAATTTTTTTAAATAAACGCTTTATTTTTGATGTAAACATCTTTGCTCACGTACTGGGGGAATACGGGGTGTAAGCGTAATTGTAGTAACTACAATGCATGTAGTGTGGGAACAACGTACGTCGTGGAGTTTGATTTGAGCGAAATCAGATAGCAAAGCATGTAAGGAACGGTAAAGAATGGAAAAGCAACTAGAAATCAAAACTGAAGCTAGAACCTTGTATTATCTTTTTGTTATCGATGAGTTATCGATTCATTGCGATGGCATATAGGCGTGTTAACAATCCCTTATTCGCGAGTAGTCGGTTTGTAACCGAAAATTTATCAATTATTTATCGAAAATTTTATGACATGTTATCAAAAGTTACCGATTTGTTATATTAATTTTCAATAAACGAATGATAACAAACCGATAACACGCCGAGGACAAACTGGTAATAAACCGACCAATTTGTTGCCGGCGTGCTATAGGTTGGTTATCGTAAAGTCGGAGTCGGAGTAATAAATCGAACATTTTATTGTCGGGGTTTAATTTGTTTGTTATCGTAAGGTATTCGTTTATTTATCAAAAAGTTATTCGACTTGTTGTCGATTTGTTATCGGAGTGTTCCCGATTTATTATCGACGAGTTATACACCCCAATCACGCAATCCGTCGAAGAATATTTTTCGGGAAAGTTACGAAATTTCTATCATACAATTCGACCGTGTTTCCGAACGTCTCCGAAAGTAATAAGTAAATTCGAAATTCGTACGACAAGTTCTTGCCAACGGAGAAAATTTACGAAACGCCAAAAATATTTAAAACAAACAGCCCAATCACGCAATCCATCGTAGCAATGTTACGAATTCGAATGGTACGAATCCCGAAAAAACAGTCTACGATGGATTGCGTGATTGGGCTGATAGAAATTCAAGGGGTTGAGTATCGCAACCCTTTCAAGGTGTTGCCAGCGCAAATATAGCTTCTCCAACCCAATTCCCAAGCTCACCTATCCGTGCCGAATCCTGTTTTTTTAACAGCCGAGGCTCTGGCGACCCCGAACCCCTCATGGATCTAGGGGTGGGAGGGCGATATGGTCTAGAAGGTCGCATGTGGTCATACCAAATCGTTTCCGAGATGTTCGGGCTTGGTACCGGAACGTACCGGATCTGCATCTGGCAAAGGAACATGAACATCGATAACACTCCCCAAGGCATTCCGGGGGTATCCTTACTAAACATGTCATACCAGAAGGCAATGTCCAGTTAGTATGCACAACGTCAGCTTTAAGTCCTCTCTCTTAGGGATTTTAGCGACTATGTGGTCTAACGTCGTAGGATTTGCACATGGTCTTAGATATTTTGCAGCCTCGCCCTTCTGTCCACGTCTCTCGGATTGGGAGGTCTACTATCGATTCATGCAGTGCTTCACCCTCCTTTGCCAACTATCCCTTTATATCCAGGAGCCTAGTATAGATGTATAGTCCCGCTGGAGCAGTCTCTCCAATGCTTGCTTGCATACCAGAACACTTCTTGATGAAGTAATATGGGTGATTACTGTCATGGTTGCCGCCAGGCTATCGATATATACATGCATATATATTGACAATACTGCGATGCTTCCTCCAGAATTTCTGCTGCTTTATTCACGACTAACATTTCCTAAAGACACTGCATGATCTGGCTGCCTGTAGGTTCTACTTTTTCTTTATCTAGTCCGTTCGCCCTATATTTAATGGTGCTATACTGTTATTGCTATACAGCCTGAACTCAAGCTATCCCGAGGCCTTAAGTCTTGTTGAAGTTACTAGCGCTATATTTTTTGGCCACAAGTTCATTTAAACGAGACTGTTATCAATTTTTTACGTATACACACATGCCTTGGTACTAAGCGATGTAAATCAAAAACTGTAATAAATTCAATAAAAATGACTGAAAGAACGACTCAAAAATCTTGACAAGGCCGTTATTTACATTTTAACGCCTTTCAAATATGCCGTAGACAATTTGGCATTTTACAAGTGCTGAGAGATAAAATTAAACGCTTTGCCACTTACCAAAAATTATGTTCGCTTTCAATTAAAATTTTAAATTAATCATAAACGCAACTTAAATCGCGTGCGCGTAATAACTATTGATTAAGTGATTTGAAAGTGGGTCAGTCTGTAAATTTTGAATTGCTGATACGAATATAAACGAGCATACATATGTACATATATGAACGAAAATATTTGCTGGCGTGGCCATTAAAAAAATATATTAATAGAATATTTTTTGTAAAATGGATTGATATAACGAAGAAATACTAAGAGGCAAATTACCGATCTCACACTGGATTTAACCACTTAAATATACATCGCATGTTTTTTTGTAAACATAAGCTAACCAAAATTTTAATTTTTTGAAAAAATGCAAGCGAAGTTTCATTTTTTCATACAGTTTCACTATATAGAAAGATGCAAAGGCAGTTTTGCTCCTTTAAGTATTCTATGCATGTGATCATAATCTCACCAGCCGGCTATTTGGGATAACATAAAATCTCGAAATATGCAAATTTTGATTTGCATCCGTTTAAAATAAAACGTGTGATATACAAAACCGGGTTATAAAAATACTACTTCGCTTACGCCTGTTATTTTCTTCTTTATTTACATTTGGACATCTTTATATTCTCCTATATTTACTGCAAAGCTGTTAGTCATGCGTAAGCTGTTTTGTTTTGTTGTATTTGTTTGACGTGACCAGCACAGGAAACACGTTTTCTCGCTTTTTCTTGATTATACAAAATATACATTTAAGTTTTTCTTTTGCCTTTATTATACCTTTTCCTGTTGCTATACAATCACTAAACCTGGTTCTTATTTATGTAAGCGCCGTCTACTGCAACTTGTCCGCCGTCATGTTTCGTCATCGAAGTCATTGCACTCATCTAGGGCGTTCCAATGAGCCATGCAGCTCTGGATCACGATTTAATCTCATTGGAACGAACCGTATCAGTACTATGAGAGTTGGCAGCACTCAACTAATGTGCACACATAATAGGTTGTCGTTATTTTCAAACTTTTTTTCCCAAATTTCTCCATACAATTTTACTTAAAAAGTTAAAACAAATTATCAAAAATAATCTTTATTATTAGTTTTAGATTTTTCACTTAAAAAAAGGTAGAGTACTAATGCTTATGAAAAGTGTCAGCAGTTAAAACACGTCTAAGAATGTCGGGAGAGGTACCAAGAGATGAGTTTGAGATAAATATTTATCGTTCCAAGGTTAATTATACTTCAGCAGTTTTGTGCAAAAAGCATTTGCACTTTATGTTGTGGTTCTTATATTTTTCAATTAAAAAATGTATAGTTTTTCTATTATGATTTAAAATGAATATAATGTAATTCTTTTATGGCCTTAATAATTTGTTTTCAGTCTTGAAGTAAAAATGTATGGGTTGTCGAGTGGAAAAAATTTGTTAAATATCGGATGCCCTAGTGCATATGTCTTGTTGCGTTCCAATGAGTCGTGATCAGATACGGATAGAATTTTAACATTCAAATGCAACAGCAATGTGATCCATACATGTGGGTCAATTTATGATCCATATGGATCAATTTTTATCGGTATCTGGATCACTGTTCATTGAAACGCCAGGTCTGTAAGAACCAAATCAAGAAAGCCAGAGTTATTATTGCATTTGTATGTTACATTATTATCGGTATCTGGGTCAGGTCTCACTGGAACACAACTATCTTATTCTCACCCGCGTAACGTTAAATTAGTTGAGTTGGCTGCTTGTTCGTGTCAAAACTCATCTGCATGAGGTTTCTTCGTTGGTCACTCTGCTCTGGCTCATTGCTGCAATTGTCGACGTGGTCAGAATTTATGCTTACACTGCATACCCTTACATCGACAAATAAACAACAACATATTTAGTCAAAAATTGAGGCACGTTCACTCGATTTCGATTTCCTCTTTGTTAATAATAATGGGTAGCTTCAATGGTAGCAATATGAGGGTGCTTGGTTGTTGTTGCATGCTTTGAAAATATCATGACGTGATTCTAATTTACGATCACGCTTTCATTTAATTTGCTTCTTTGAGTTTGCCGCATTGACTATGTTGCGAGATTGATTTAAAATTGTAGTTCTTACTTTCGAAAGTAGAAGTATTGAAACCAACGCGTACAAGAACACTGATGCCGAGACACAATGAAGTTTTTCATATAGATTCTTTCAATGCAATCTTATGCATTCCAGTAACATCACCATACTATTCAAATACAAAATTTCGTGAAGCACTGTTATAAACATTCTCTCTATTCAGCGAAAGCACTTGCTAATATATTTTGTGTTTTATTCATTTGTTAAATTGCAGTTTTTAACTGTGAAAAATATTAGAAAAGTACCAACGAGTGGGGAAAATAATTTCACTTGCAGAGTGTGAAAGCACCCTTAGCCAAAGGAAATGTCAAATTCTTCTTCTTATGCTTTGCTTACAATAAAAGTTGGAAGATGGCTACTTTTTCGTGTCAGATGGCGCTGGTGTCGCTCGATCTGCCGTTCTCCATCAAAATACGTGCAATTTACTCTTAATGCATAAGATTGTATTAATGATAAATATGATTTCTATATGAAAAACTGCTTATGTTTGTCAATTTTATCACAAGCTCCACAAACTTGGTTGGTGTCCTCCATGTTTTATCACTGAAATCATCGTTACTTAGTTATGATCGATATCTGGGTTACTGGCGACAACTTTCGGGAACGATTTTGTCCATTGTAAATAGCATCGGTAAGTATCGGGGGGAGGGGGGTTGGATCAGTCGTTTTAGTCAGATACTTACTAATTAGTTCTTCAATAAATAAAAACTTAAGTAGGAGCAAAAAGCCACCTTCCTTACCTCTTACCTCAGCCAGATTGTCGAGCGTACTCCAAGAAAAATTAATTGTTCCTCTCTAATCTTGGGACATGGGCAGAGAAAAGGTAGGAATCAACTCGTATTTTTCCTCATTTTTACAACTTCTACAAAGGAAGTTTGTAGGTATGAAGTGATCTATGATAAAGCCAGTGCTTAAGCTAATTTATTTCCAATTCATACATGGTCATCACAACCTTGTGACCTTACAGTCATCTCGGCTCTAGCTTTGCAAATTCGTTGCTCTAACAGTGTTGTTCTAATTTCCTCAGAATAAAACGCGGTGGTGGTTGTGCGGGGCTATCCACTTCGCTTATATCTGTTTCCTGGTCATATCATCAGCAAATTCAATCACTTTTATTTTTTTTGTGTGTGCTGAATATATTGAGATGTTCTATGGACGCTAGTGAGGCTTGACAACTCTGCATGATCTTCGATTAATCAATTTGAATTGTAGTGGCTTTGAGGCAGTCAACGAAGATCGTTAAAATGGTCTCTGAGACCTCACTGTGCAGTCAAGCTGTTCCCACTATGACATAGACCGCTACTTGTGGGAAGCTGCAAGCGTCAAGAATATCGGAAATACTGATTGACTCGCAGATGCAATGAATAAATCCAATCCAATGTTCCTTTTTTGTGTGGCCTTATTACTCTGTAATATCCCACTGTCTGAACCTTACTTTATTTGATGTAGTTAAAGTCAAAAACTATCCCAATATAGTCTGCTTCAAAACCAGGTAATATTTGACGCTTTTAATGATCCAATTGCTTTGACAACTAATATATATGTGTGCCCACAGTCAGCTTGTTTGATTCTCGTAATCCAAGTGCGCCCTTGATATTCCCCGGCTTTTGATAATCCCAGGCATGCTCGGCTTTACATTTTTTCAATCATAGTTGGCTGGTAGTCTAGAGCCTTCCATTTACCTTAATCTATTCTGCCGAGGATGTCTTATGTAACGTCCCCAGTTGCTCCCGAAGGCTTTAGGTTAAGGTTTATTTCGGAAAGCTGATGATAAGCTTAATTTTTGTAAGATACGTCGTCGGTCTTCTTTGCACTGCCCATCGATATATATGCCGTAAAATATCATTCTTTTTGAGCTCACTATTCGTTGGAGGTATTCACCTGTAATTGGCAACACTTGTTATCCCCCCAGCCGGTTAGGGGTTAGGGGGCTTAGAATATACCCGCAGCAGGTATGCCTGTCGTAAGAGGCAACTAAAATACCAAATTGATTCATGGGGTTGTGTAGGGCAACCTTTTCAAGGTGTTGCCAGCGAAAAATATACCTTCTCCAACCTAAGTGTCAACCTCGCCTACCCATGGCGAATCCTGTTACTTTCGAGTCGAGGCTCTGGCGACCTCAACTTTCTCATGGATCTAGGAGATGGGAGGGCGGGATGGCCTTGAAGGTTTCACCGGATCTACTTCTGGAAAGGGACCGTCGGCATCGATAACACTCCCAAGGCCTTTGGGGAGTGTCCTTATCGGTACAACAATAACAACAAGAACTATCTTGTTAAATTTGCTCTGAATGTTCTCATGATTTCGTTAACCACAATTACACAGGCCGACAAACTTTAAGCAACATTCAGACCCAGAAACCAGACTATCTAAGATCTAATAAAATATCAGTTTGGGCAGAAACAAATGGCCTTTGCCTGAATGCGGAAAAAACACATGTCCTGCCAATATCGCACTATTCGTTGATCTAACTGCGCTATCACCCATAGTCCTCGATGGAAATATATTACAGTATCAATCCGTCGTTACTAGTCTCGGCTTTAAAGTCAACACCCGCTTAACATGTACACATCACATTTCCTATGGTATATCAAAAATATACAATACTTTAAGAAACCTGTGGCATAGTTGTTTTTGTCTACCTCATAACAGAAAACTTAAATTAGTTAAGGCTCTGATAGTGCCTCAAATAAGCTATTTTGAAAATGTGTATGGAGATTTAGACTGCGAATCTAAAAATAAACTAAGTTTGACTATTAACAACGTAGCAAGATTCATCTATTGTAAAAGAAAGTTTGACCACATTTCACCATACTCTAAAAATATACTTGGATTTAGCATAGAAGTCTATCCAAATGTCCGAAATATTTTGTGTTTATATAAAATAATTAAATTTCAACAACCTAGATATCTTTATGAGAAACTAAAATTTGTACAATCTTCGCGAACTCACAACATCGTAGTCCCCAGGCATAACACAGTAGCGTCTTCTAGATTATTCTTTGTTAGCGCTGTGAAATTGTGGAATTCTCTACCTATTCCAATAAAACGCATTAAGTCATATGGATGCTTCAAAACGGCAGTAACAGATCTCTTCAAACACTAACCCTCTCCTCCTGTTTCAACCTACCTACCTACCACGCCTGTGTCATATTGTCTAAAACTAATGTTAGCTTAAGCTTAAATTTAAGAAGAACAAGTAAGGAAGGCTAAATTCGGGGTGTAACCGAACATTACATACTCAGTTGAGAGCTGTGGAACAAAGTAAGGGAAAATCACCTAGGGTAACCCTGGAATGTGTTTGTATGACATGTGTATCAAATGGAAGGTATTAAAGAGTATTTTAAGAGGAAGTGGGCCATAGTTCTATAGATGGACGCCATTTAGGGATATCGCCATAAAGGTGGACCAGGCCTGACTCTAGAATTTGTTTGTACGATATGGGTATCAAATGAAATGTGTTAATGATATTTTAAAAGGGAGTGGGCCTAAGTTCTATAGTGGACGCCTTTTCGAGATATCGCCATAAAGGTGGAACAGGGGTGACTCTAGAATTTGTTTGTACGATATGGGTATCAATGAAAGGTGTTAATGAGTATTTTGAAAGGGAGTGGGCCTTAGTTCTATAGGTGGATGCCTTTTCGGATATCGTTATAAAAGTGGACCAGGGTGACTCTAGAATGCGTTTGTACAATATGGGTATCAAACGAAAGGTGTTAATAAGTGTTTAAAGGGCGTGGCCTTAGTTTTATAGTGGACGCCTTTCGGATATCGCCATAAAAGTGGACCAGGGGTGACTCTAGAATGCGTTTGTACAATATGGGTATCAAATGAAAGGCGTTAATGAGTATTTTAAAAGGGCGTGGGCCTTAGTTCTATAGTGGACGCCTTTTCGAGACATCGCCATAAAGGTGACCAGGGGTGACTCTAGAATTTGTTTGTACTATTTTAAAAGGGCGTGGGCCTTAGTTCTTTAGGTGGACGCCTTTTCGAGATATCGCCATAAACGTGGACAGGTGTGACTCTAGAATTTGTTTGTACTATATGGGTATCAAATGAAAGGTATTTTAAAAGGGCGTGGACCAGGGGTGACTCTAGAATTTGTTTGTACTATATGGGTATCAAATGAAAGGTGTTAATGAGTATTTTAAAAGGAGTGGGCCTTAGTTCTATATGTGGACGCCTTTTCGAGATATCGCCATAAACGTGGACCAGGGGTGACTCTAGAATTTGTTTGTACTATATGGGTATCAAATGAAAGGTGTTAATGAGTATTTTAAAAGGGAGTGGGCCTTAGTTCTATAGGTGGACGCCTTTTCGAGATATCGCCATAAAGGTGGACCAGGGGTGACTCTAGAATTTGTTTGTACTATATGGGTATCAAATGAAAGGTTTAATGAGTATTTTAAAAGGAGTGGGCCTTAGTTCTATTGTGGACGCCTTTTCGAGATATCGCCATAAACGTGGACCAGGGGTGACTCTAGAATTTGTTTGTACGATATGGGTATCAAATGAAAGTGTTAATGAGTATTTTAAAAGGGCGTGGGCCTTAGTTCTATAGGTGGACGCCTTTTCGAGATATCGCCATAAAGTGGACCAGGGGTGACTCTAGAATTTGTTTGTACGATATGGGATCAAATGAAAGGTGTTAATGAGTATTTTAAAAGGGCGTGGGCCTTAGTTCTATAGGTGGACGTCTTTTCGAAATATCGCCATAAAGGTGGACCAAGGGTGACTCTAGAATTTGTTTGTACTATATGGGTATCAAATGAAAGTGTTAATGAGTATTTAAAAGGAGTGGGCCTTAGTTTCTATATGTGGACGCCTTTCGAGATACCGCCATAAACGTGGACAGGGGTGACTCTAGAATTTGTTTGTACTATACGGGTACACATGAAGGTATTTTAAAAGGGCGTGGACCAGGGGTGACTCTAGAATTTGTTTGTACTATATGGGTATCAAATGAAAGGTGTTAATGAGTATTTAAAAGGAAGTGGGCCTTAGTTCTATAGGTGGACGCCCTTTTCGGAATATCGTTATAAAAGTGGACCAGGGTTGACTCTAGAATGTGTTTGTACAATATGGGTATCAACGAAAGGTGTTAATGAGTTTATTAAAAGGGAGTGGGCCTTAGTTCTATAGGTGGGCGCCTTTTCGAATATCGTTATAAAGTGGACCAGGGATGACTCTATAATGCGTCTGTATAAATGGATGTAAATGAAAGGTGTTATGAGTATTTAAAAGGGAGTGAGCCTTATTTATGTGTGTAGCTTAATTCTATGAGGGTTTTTAAAAGGGAGTGGCCCTTAGTTGTATATGTGAGGGTTTTCGAGATATCGACCAAAATGTGGACCAGGGTGATCCACAACATCATCTGTCGGGTACCGCTAATTTGTTTATATATGTAATACCACGAACAGTATTCCTTCCCAAGATTCCAAGGGCTTTTGATTTCGCCCTGCAAAACTTTTTCATTTTCTTCTACTTAAAATGGTAGTTGTCACACCCATTTTAGTTGCGTCAATAGACCTATACAATTACCATGCTTTCATCCCTTTTTTCGTATTTGGTATATAATTATGACATTCTTTTCATTTTTCGTAATTTTCGATATCGAAAAAGTGGGCGTGGTCATAGTCGGATTTCGGCCATTTTTTACACCAATACAAAGTGAGTTCAGATAAGTACGTGAACTGAGTTTAGTAAAGATATATCGATTTTTGCTCAAGTTATCGTGTTAACGGCCGAGCGGAAGGACAGACGGTCGACTGTGTATAAAAACTGGCGTGGCTTCAACCGATTTCGCCCTTTTTCACAGAAAACAGTTATCGTCCTAGAATCTAAGTCTCTACCAAATTCCACAAGGATTGGTAAATTTTTGTTCGACTTATGGCATTAAAAGTATCCTACACCAAAGTAAATGAAAAAGGGCGGAGCCACGCCAATTTTGAAATTTTCTTTTATTTTTGTATTCTGTTGCACCATATCATTCATTACTGGAGTTGAATGGTGACATAACTTTACTTATATACTGTAAAGAGTATTAACTTTTCTTTTAAAATTTGAATTAAAAAAAAATTTTTAAAAAGTGGGTGTGGTCGTTCTCCGATTTTGCTAATTTTATTAAGTCAGACATATATTATAATAAGAGTAAACGTTCCTGCCAATTTCATCAGGATATCTTCAACAACTGCCAGATTACAGCTTGCAAAACTTCTAAATTACCTTCTTTAAAGTGGGCGGTGCCACACCCATATGTCGAAAATTTACTAGTTTTCTATTCTGCGTCATAAGTTCAACTCACCTACCAAGTTTCATCGCTTAATCCGTATTTGGTAATGAATTATCGCACTGTTTCGATTTTTCGAAATTTTCGATATCGAAAAAGTGGGCGTGGTTATTGTCCGATATCGTTTCATTTTAAATAGCGATCTGAGATGAGTGCCCAGGAACCTACATACCAAATTTCATCAAGATACCTCAAAATTTACTCGTAAAGTTATCGTGTTTAACGGACAGACGGACGGACGGACGGACGGACATGGCTCAATCGAATTTTTTTTCGTACTGATGATTTTGATATATGAAGTCTATATCTATCTCGATTCCTTTATACCTGTACAACCAACCGTTATCCAATCAAAGTTAATATACTCTGTGAGCTCTGCTCAACTGAGTATAAAAATTGTAATTAACCTCGTGAATATGTGCAATGAAAAGACTCCAAGTCTTAATGTACTTTGAGATAAATAAATAATAATAATATATTTCCGAGGGTTTATGACGCGCTTTGAGGTTATGTAGCCTTGCAGATGTTCTTTTTCACCAAAATTAAAGGATGGTATCTTTAAACACAAGCCTTCTTCTTTCAAATGGCGTTGAGTTTGCTCAAATATATATTTTTTTTTCGCTGAGATATCGCATTTTGAAAATTTCCTGTTTCTTTAGGAGATACGTGGGGGTTGGTGGATCACGAGTTAAGTTGGTTAGCCACTTGTGGTGTGAGATATCTAGATAAATAAGACTTATTTTAAGAAAAATATGCGAGTAAACGCTGTCCCCAGGGCTAAGTGTGTTAGCCTGCTTGCGGTATGATAGGGGTGGTTTCTAGGGGTCAGGGCTGTGTGTGACTCGGTACCCGAGGGTTAGATAGTGTAGGGATGTGGTGAGTTAGCACAGTTATGGTGTCAGAAAATTTTTTAGAAAAATAAGACTCAATTTAAGAAAATTAGTAATCGACTATATCATGTCTATGTTATCTCAATCGATTTTCAGGTGTAGGAAAATTTAAAAACATGAAAATTTCAAAATACGATATCTCAGCAAAAAATAAATTATATTTGAGCAAGCTCAACGCCATTTGAAAGAAGAAGACTTGTGTTTAAAGATGCCATCCTTTAATTTTGGTGAAAGAAAACATCTGCAAGGCTACATAACCTCAAATATGGGCAAAAACGGTGTTTTTTGCAAATTTTAGGTCAGCATATCTGGAAAACCAGAGCTGATAGAGAAATTCTGAGGCCAGATTTGGATTCAGCGCATCATAAACCTTCGGAAATATTTAGTCTAGTTTCTGGGTCCGATATGCTGTCGGCCAGTGTTATTTAAAGGAGAAGCGAAAGATGCATTGACTGCCTTGCTCCTGAGCATTGAATAAGGCCGCAATGTAGTGTTGGCATGCATGTCATACAAGCGACCTGCAGGTCGGCCCTCTTTTATACATAGGCTTTGACTCCTGAGTAATTTAGTTTGTCTGAATTACTACAGAACTTTCCTCAAGGATGACAGCCAGTTATTGCTTTGCGCAGTCGGTAACTTTTCAAAGCTTAAACAATTTGACTCAGTCAACTTATGAGCCATTCTTTCTACTCACGACAGTAGTCAATCAAAATCATAATAAAATCTGGATGGAGTACTTTGGAGGTCTACGCCAGGGCTAGTAATGGTATCCGACTATGTAGATAAGAAGATACAACTACTCTGCTAGACTCAATAATGACGACTTTGAAAAATTAAGAATAATTATAATAAAATTGAGGATATTTAAAAGTTTTAAAGAGGCTCGGTATGATTTGAGGATCATTGTTCTGTGAACAGAGAGATTGAACTATCTCGAAATAGTCAAAATATCACTTAAACTTTCTGAGAGCAACCTATTTTGAATCTGTTCCAGCTAGACTTTATATTAAAGAGTTTTCTCACAAAATCCTGTATAACACATATCTATGCAATTTCGCTACCATAAACACTTTACAGTTCCTGTGGAGCATCGTATATACTATCCATTAAAATTTCATAATTGAAATGTCATTTCCCCTGAACAAAAAAGCTTGCGTCACTATTGATGTCATTAACTGCTACCACTGAGCACGTAAACGCTAGGCATCTGTGTACTCTCGTAAATCTTATTTTCTTTCAGACTGTGCATTCATAAGTATGAACCACGCATTGTATAGCAAAAAGTACAACTTATGAAGTTACAAATATTAATTCTTCAGTTATAAATTGAAATGTCATTGTAAGAATTTATGACAATAAACTTTTGATTTACAACACCAAAAAGTGTGAATGCTGATAGAAGAAATTAATTCTTTCTTTGAATGTTATTTGATTGTATGTAGTGGTAGAACTTTTAGAAAAAGTATCGATACCGGTATCATATAAAATACTCGGATTAATGTATCGATGCTGTTACTCATACTCAGTCAAAGGTATCGAATATACTCGATCCAAGTGAGTACTTCGGAGTTTTTACCAAAAGTGAAGACATTTTTTTTAAATGAGATATTATGTTTCAATTTAGTAGAAAATAAGTAAGGAAGTTAAAGTTTGTACGAAATTGAGCATTATATACCTATTTGTGTACTCTTATATATATTTTAAGGATACATTTAAAGAGAAACATCACGAACATTAAATAATTTTAAAAGATTTTTGATCAAGGCATTTAAAAAAAAGTTTTTACAGTTTGAAATAGCAAGTACTCCGATTGTATTTATCTCATGAAAAGCTTCCCAGTGAAGCCCTTCGGAATCGGCATAAAATGTGTTGGCCTTGTCCCCTTAATTTTGTAAGAAAAGTTAAGAATAGCACGACACAAATTAGAAGAGAAGCTCGGTCTAAATCTCCTCGGAGGAAAATCGAGTAAAGTATTTTTTATGGCATTAAACATTTTGTGTAGAGATTAACTAAGCAAAATGGGATCAAATGATTTTCCTATTTTTTAAACTTTTGTACTTTGCACTACCATATCTCTACTGGTATTATTGTTACGTACCATATACATTTATATCGGATATTTTGTTAAGATTAACACTGTTAGTCCCTCTTTTTAAAGCAGGTGTGGTTCTTATTCGCTTTTGATCGGATCTATGTATATATAATACCAAATTGCAAAGTGATATCAACAGCTTTTGATTTACTGCTTGTACAACTTTAAAATTTTTTCTACTTAATGTGGGCGGCACCACGCTCCTTTTTACAAAGATTAAATAAACTTATATTGTACATCGTAACTTTTTTATCCACACGTCAGGTTTCACCACTTCATTAGTATTTTTTTTAACCATTTTTGAAAGTGGGCGTGGATATAATCTGATTTTGATCATTTTCAATACCAATATATCGTCCACGATGCATTAAAATTTGCTAACTCCATCCACCAAAATTTCACACAAGAAAAGAAAAGCTCTATCTGCATGGCAAGTTACAATGTATTGAAGTTGTATGGAGTTACCAGCTTTTCATAATTTTTTTGGAGTTAGTGATTCTAGACAATAAATACACCTTTTTTCTTTACCACCATATGCAGAAATCGTCTTTCATTCTACCATTTTCAAAAAGTAGGGTATTAAGTCAAAAGTGGATCTTTCACCACAACGTTGACGATCTCCGTTTATGTTCAAGTTATGGTGTTAATGGACTGAACTTTGTTGATCTTAAAATGTAGACAATCAGCACTTGATAAAAGTATCGGGGAAAAGTATCGAAGTAAAGTATCGATACTTTACTCAGTACTGGAAAAAAGCATCGAGTACGAAATACTCATATTTTTTGAAATGTATCGTACTCTCATCAGTACCCTACGTTCTATCACTATTGTATGTGTGTTGCAGAAGTATTGAAGTAAAACATTGTGTGCGCATGCGCGAAATCTATCTTTTTATGGCATTTCATTTTAGTATTCAACAATACTATGACCATGTCGCTTACAAATTTTTCTAACTAAATAAAAACAAAATTTTCCGCTATTTAACTTTGAAAAAAAAATTCATCTATCGCAATGCAATGATTTAGCGTAAATGCAGCCCAGCCGGAAAAGATTTAAAAAAGTTATTAGTAAAAATATAGTACGTAATTAGGTACAATGATATTTCTACAAATGAGAGTTTTGTATGACATATTTTCAAAAGAAAAATTTAACCAATAAAAACGCGAATGATAAGCAAGGAAAACATTAAACTGTATACCTATACAGTTGGCAAACAAATGGGTTTCTCCATGCAATTTGTGTGGACATCAAAATCGGTTAAAAACTATGCCCACTTTTCCTAAAAGTCGAACATTGACAAAGTTTGACTGCTTTCTACCTCAGTAGTGGTATGGTTGAGCTAAGAAAAAACTTAAACAAATTTTGAAAATGGGCGTGATCCACACTTTTTTGTTAACCTTTCCGAAATACTTTTTAATGCCTTAAGTCGAACAAAAATCTTGCAATCCGAACGGAAATTGGCATACAAAATTTTTTCATAGCTACTACAACTGTTTGCTCTGAAAATGAGCTCGATCGCCTCAAAGCCACTCATACTTTTTATACTCAGCGTGCTTTGCAAAGATAATGGTAACATAACGGTGGATCGCAACGGCATAAACGAGTCGAGATAAATATAGACTTCCATATCAAATACTCAAGTTGAAAAAAGGAATTGATTTGGTCATGTCCGTCCGTCCGTCTGTCTGTGCACACGATACATGAGTAAATATTGAAATATCTCATTGAGGTTTGGTGGATTGGGTGCCCATATTTTCTTTATAGCAGGAAATATTTCTAGTAAAAATGGACGGGATCGGTTATAGACCACGCCTACTTTTATATATAAAGGATGTTTAAAAGGGTCGTAGACTGGAATTATAAGCTATATCTAAGCGAAAAATAGTTTTTATATTCCGATCAAGCTTTACACAACATTTCTAGAGCTTCAAAATAAATAAATCCCTTGTAACAAAACTCGAGAAAGTACTTTATCTGAAATGAACTGTACAATTGAAACTCAAGCTGGTGAACTTAGACACCCTTATTTGTTGATTATTGTTCTGGAGAACAAGGAAATACAAATTTTTATTTATGTTCTAGTGCATCCTGCAGCGATCATCCACATCGATAATTTCGCGCTTTAGCTTTAGTGACTTTGAGCTTGTGTTAGCGAAATATACTGATGAGTTAAAAGCATTCTTCGGACATCTTTGAATTTCCTTCCATGAGTTGAGAATGTTTCATAGATCAGTCGAACATATAAAGATTTCCGTTAAGGATCGTTCTTAGGCCGAATATCGCTATGTAGCCAGTATTCTTAATGCTTTAATGACATTCACCTCATAAACCTGCTTTGAGGATCTCGACTATCTCGGCTGCCGTTTCGAATATTTTCCAAAACCGCCTTATCAGAACTTGTTTCAAAAAACCTAATCTCAGAATTCGGTTGAAGAACACTCTCAGAACTTTTTTCATAAACGTCCAATCCAACGTCAATGCTCAAATTCTGAAATAGGGCTTTTTTAAAACAAATTTGTGAGATAGGCAGTTTTCGAGACAGCGACTGAGGGTGATATTACACACAGCAGTCGATATACGTATCTTATATGAAATGTGTTTTTAGGGGAGTGTAAGTAGAGACTATGTTACGTATAGTTTGATAAAGTGAATTTTTCGAAAATTGATTGAAGACTTTTTTCTGGACATTGTACCCCTTAGAACATCTTTGTTGATGCACCGAAACTGAAATAAATGCTTTTCGCTCAATAGGAAAAACCAGAAACTTGTTCTAAAAATTTCCGTGCCTAAAAGAGTCTTGACAAATTAAGGACGTGTATATGCCCAGCAAAAAATATATTTAACAAGTCAAGGTGTCTAAGTTCGGGTGTAACCAGGCCCATCGAGAGAGAGAATGGGGGGGGGGATTCCCCCACGCAAATTTTAAGCCGACTTTAAAGCAACGAATATTGATAATGATTTTTTGCCTGGGCCTGAGGAGGCAATAAAAACAAACACTCAGGGGCCCGCATTTAGAGATACTAAGAAATTTTTTTTAATTCAGGAGAGTCTTTAGTTGTTCCATGTGCAAATTTTAAGCCGAATTTCAAAATCAACGAATATTGATCACTAGCTTTACCCGGCGTACGTTGTAACGCCCGAGATGGAATGAATGTTGCGTTATTTTTTCTGTTCTGTTTGTTGATAATTCAGTTTATTGTTCTGTAAATTGAATTGAGTTTTGTACGCATATTTGGTGAAATTTTTATTTAAAATATTGTATTATTGTATCTTATTGTTATGCAAGTGGGTACACAATATTTTTGGTTTTTTCGTTCGGTGCAAAGATAAACAAATTTTTTGGCGTTGCAACTCTAGAGCAAGCACCATATAGCTGGCCATGGGAAAAGCACGGACTCTCTAAATTTAATCCTACAACAGTAAGCGATTGGATTTGTCCTTTGTTGATTGTTATTGCAAAAGCAATGCGTACAGGAAACTGTAAGAGCTTAAAATTGAATGGCAAACTCTAGGAATCATTGGGATACGTGGTATGAGCACATCTTCACTTGTGCTTTTCCCGCTAATGATTGTTCGTTCGATTACATTCGGCATTAACTTCTTAACGCAAAATCTGGTTCCATTGCACAGTTTTGGTGAGTCTATATTCCGAAGAAGCATGATTGGTGAGCCAATTTTCAAAGTAAGTATATGCGCAGGCATTCCAGGTGGTTCTAAAGAGTTTAGAATTTCAAATGGATAACTCACAATTTGATCTTCATCTGTAACTCTGTCGATCGATTTATATTTCGTCACTTCACCATTATTTTGGTTTTGAATGCGATCATTGATCTTGTTAACATGATAATTTTTCGGAGCTAAGTTTGCTCGTTCGCATAGCCAAAAAAGAAAATTAATTTTAAATTCTTTAATTCTGAAATACGAAAAACCTTCGTCTTGATCGAAGCAACCTATAGCCAAAATTTGGTGATGACTGAAGTGTGGGAAATACTTTTCCATAAGGAACACACACACAGAATTTGATTTCTATAGAAGATGTAGATAGACTGAAGCTAACAAATATTTTTAACGGCGGCAGATTACTAAACGTCCAAAAGAAAACAACAGCCAAACTCAACAATGCAGTCAAAATTTAGGTGTTAAAATAACCTAAGTTTGTACGGCAGCCATAGTTCTGAAAAATCCCATTTGTAGGGAAGGTGCCACGCTCGTTTTTCCCAATTCCACATTTTCTTGGTGGTGTTAGGGATTGACTTCATATATGTAACTCCTTACTGAATTTCAATGTTCTGGCATGTATACCTTCAGAGTTATGCAGTACCAAAGAACCCATTTGTATGGGAGGTGCCACGCCCTTTTATATATCGAAGTTATTTTTAACCTAAAACCTTCGCGCTGATCGAAGGATCCTATAGCCAAAATTTGGTGATGATTGAAGTGTGGGAAATACGTTTCCAAAGCGAACAGACACACACACAGAATTAGATTTTTATATATAGATGATTTTTTGCCTGGGCCTGAGGAGACAATAAAAAATATCAAACAAAAATGTATGTTTACATGAATCCGAAATCGTAAAGTTTTCTTGGTGACACTGATGAAGGTTCATCTTCAAAAAGTCTTCGAACAATACCACCATCTCTGTATCAAAGTCCAGATTATTTAAACGACTTCGATATCGGTACCATGAATAATGAGTTTTTGCGATCTGAAGAAGTCAACGAAATAATTCGTCGAGGTCATCAAAAGTGTCCTGTTATTTTTCCACGTGATTGTCATGACGAGGCATTTCCTACCTCGTTGTTAAACAGAACCTTGCCAAATGGAGAGAAAGTGGAGCGTGACTGGTTAGTGTGGAGTGCCTGTAACAATGCTTTTTATTTCCTACCATGTCGTCTATTAAGCACCAATACTTTAAATCGACCTAAAATTTGTTCTGCGGATATTCGAAATTCCAGGTATGGAAGAAGCTATACGATAAATTGCCATCACACGAAAATACTCAAGATCATATTAAATGTTATATTCAATGGCAATATTTACAAAATCTTATGAAAAGAGGGCCACAATTGATATACTTATTAATTAACAGCTTATCAGTGAAACTCTAAAGTGGAAAGAAATTTTATATAGAATTTGGAACATTATTTCATTTTTGGGTGAAAAAGATCTAGCTTTCAAAGGCGAAAGTATATATCTTGGTGAACGAAACAATGGACATTTTTTGAGCATCTAAGATCTCATAAGCCATTATGATCCGGTACTTGGACATTATTTGGAGAAAGTTAGGATTTCGCAACAGTAGCACAAAACGTTTACAAGTTCACTACCTTTCCCCAGACATTCAGAACGAGTTTATAGACATTTGTGCAAAGCACGTGAGGGCAACTTTATTTGATTAAGGCAAGAAATCCAAGTATTTTGCTATAATATTTTATGCTATGCCTGATGCTAGTCACGTTGACTACGTTCATTTTGCGCTAACTCCATTTTAATTCGAAAGCAACAAATTTTACAATTCAAGAACGGTTTTTGGATTTCGTCAATTGTAACCAAAAAACTTGTCAGAAAATCGCTGATTTAATTTGCCGTACTTGATTGAAGATTGTCATGCACAATGGTACGATAACGGCGCCAATATGAAAGGAGCTTACAACGGAGCACTACGTCACATTCTCGACAAAAACTTGAATGCTGATTACTCTCCTTGTGCAACCCACAGTCTCAATTTATGTGGTGTTGATGCTGCAGAATGTTGTACGGCTGCAATTACTTTCTTCGGAGATGTAAAAAAATGTTTTTTAATTTCAGCAGTCCACAACAATGGGACATCCTCAAAAAAATGTACCGAGCTTTTTACAGGCTTTCAGGTCGGCTAGAATTGATGCCAACAGACCATTCGCAAACCATGTTCCATGATTTACACAAGCACTAAACGCATTACTTAAGCTAATTTTGCTTTAAAATACTGAACCAATGGGAAACATTTTAACGAATTTCCTTTTCCCTCCTACGCATTTCGACGCTTTCACGTCTTCCTCAGGGAGTCTAATGATTTTATTTTAAAAACAATTCATTAACAACAACATAATTACAATTAAATAACAGTAATTTGGACACTTACATTATTAAATTAAACTTATTTTAATTTTTGAGTACATTTTTTATTTATTTACACACAGTACCACATATATATTAACTATTACTTGCTAGCCCTGCATCTATCTTGTACTGCACTGTGTAAGCGTCGCCTATTTGTCCATATCCTCTTTAAAATTTATCACCGTGTTAATTGTTGTTGTATTCGAAGGCTTCTAACGTCATTCTCACATTCCTCTCGTTCTCGATGTCTAATATTTTTAGTATTGCGAAATTCCGCTACATATTTATTGTTTGTAAGGTGGTGTGCTAGCGCTGTTTTGTTTTTCGTTTTTTGCATCAGCCATATGTTCTTCAGAAATAATGCAGAAAGGGTCCCCAAATGATCCCGTATTAGTCGAGGAAAAGTCCCGAAATGAGCCCGATGGGATCCTGGGACGGATTCCGAGAACCATCTAGAAATCATGACGGAAGGTACCCCAAATGATCCCGAAATAGTCCCCCGAATAGACCCCGACGGAATCCCGAAAACCATCCAGAAATGATGTCCAAAGGGACCCCAAATGACCCAAAAAAGTCCCGTAGTGATCGCGGATACCATCAATAATTTATCTCTCACAGGCACTCAAATGATCCCGAAAATAACCCGACGGGGGTTGCCGCACGGATCCTGAAACCCCATCCCAGAAATGATGCCGGAAGGGCCCCCAAATGATCGCGAAATAGTCCCGAAAACGTCCCGAAATAACCCCGACGGGATCCCGGACGGATCCCGAAACTATAGAAAAATGATCCCGGAAGCGTCCCAAAATGATCCCGAAAAGTCCCGAAATGACCCCGGCGGGATCCCGGACGGATCCCGAAAACCATCCAGAATGATCCCGGAAGGGTTTCGATATGACCCTGACGGGATTACAAATAAGGTGAAGCTAATTATAAAACCACTAGAAGACCCGGCAGACGTTGTCCTGCCCTAAATTTGCCTATATGCATACATTTTAATAAGCTTTTTCCGTCTGACTCTTCACTCCTCCCCTCTTCACTTTTTCGTAATCCTTTTATTCACTCTTCCCTCCGTCTTTTTCGCTTCATCTATCTCCATCTCGTCTCATTCTATCTCTTTCTCAATCTCCTTCTCTCTTTTCTCTTCTCTCAATTCCTTGTCATTCTTCTGCATCCCTTATTGCCTGTCCCAGAGGGTGGTATGTATTTTATCCAGTCCAGTCCCAGTCCCACTCCGAGTCTCAGTTCCAGTCCTAGTCCTAATCCCAGTCCCAGTCCGTCTCTGGATAATATATTACTCTGTACCAAAGCACTCATCCACAGCTTTCATTTGATATCATATTGTATAAACACTGTCTAGGCATTCACTGCCCACGTTTTGGCCTATATCTCGAGACCCTGTACCTTGTGTGAAAGTTTGAACAAAAGCGACCGACGCATCTCTTCAAACACCGGCGACCAACTAACACACATTTTAGCCTTTCTTTTTATATACATATATAGATTTTTATTTTTCACACTTCACTATAATATTAAAACGAAATGCAGATTTTCGTTGCTTTTGAAATTCGGCTTAAAAATTGCACATGGAACAACTAAAGACTCTCCTGTATTAAAAAAAATGTCGTAGTACCTCTAAATCGCGGGCCCCCTCCCTCCCCCCTCTCGGCGGACTTGGTGATGTGCTATACTTGATATCATTCGCTATAATATTTTTTATTGATAAGCGGGTTGTTTAATAAACACCAAGCAATTACACGGAGGTATATCCGCACCACCTGAAAATATGAGTGCCACTGCATATACGTAACGTTTTGATATTACGCATAAACAAATAAAAAAAATTGCAATAAAATATTGCGCCTATAAATTGAGATATAACCTATCCTATATTTCAAGTTAGATCAAACCACACACGGGGTGCAAAACAAATTCAAAATCGGTTCAGTAGTTTAGGAGTCCATTGGGCTCAAACTTGTGACACGTGTTTTTATATATTAAGAAGATTAATAAGGCAGCAGGTGCGTTGGAGCGAATGAAAAGTTACATAGACACATATAGGTAAAACTAATAAAGGCGTGCTAATGGCGGATGGCGGAAGGAGAAGGAGAGGACCACTCATCTTTTTTCCAAAATTGTTTAGATCTCGATCTGTATGTGCCAGATACCAAAAACTTTTGATTTTGGAGAAAATTTATATTGATTTATAACAATTTTTAGATTTACACCAGAGGGGAGAGAAGCGGGGGCGAAGGGTGTCACTGCTTACTTTGTAAGCCCTTGACTTATTTGACCATTGATTCTGTAATATGGTGAAGGCCAGTATAAGTAAAGTTATAATGTGTAAAAATTATTAAAACGTAATTGTTCGAAAGGGTCGTGGGAAAAAAATTTCGCTAGTAGACTATTGTCTGTGTCCCAAATTTCATCAAAATACGTGTAGCCGTTCTGGTGTGATTCAGCCACAAAAACGATAAAATACAATAATTAAATTATAACTGTTCCTAGGGGGCGGGGCTTCCCCCTTTAAAAAAATATAGCTGGTAGATCCTTCTAGGCTATTGGCTATATGTGTTCCAAATTTCATCCAAATCCGTCCAGCCGTTCTAGCGTGATTGAGTCAAAAAAACAAACGTCTGGACACACAAACATCCAAACATCCCAACTTTCCCATTTATAATATACTAGCCTTTACCCGCGGCCCCGTCCGCAAGGAGAAAATAAAATATATGGGAAATTCGCGTTAGCCTGCTTATCAAGTTATCTGTTTAAAAACTTGTTTCTGTCTAATGCATTTTATATTTGTAATTGAGTAAAAACAAGTAAGGAAGGTTAAGTTCGGGTGTAACTGAACATTACATACTCAGTTGAGAGCTATGGTGACAACATAAGGGAAAATAACCATGTAGGAAAATGAACACGAGGGAAACCCTGGAATGTGTTTGTATGACATGTGTATCAAATGAAAGGCATTAAAGAGTATTTTATGAGGAGTGGGCCATAGTTCTATAGGTGGACGCCATTTAGGGATATAGCCATAAAGGTGGATCAGGGTTGACTCTAGAATTTTTTGTAGGATATGGGTATCAAATTAAGGTATTAATGAGGGTTTTAAAAGGGAGTGGTGGTAGTTGTATAGGTGGTCGCCGTTTGAGATATCGCCATAAAGGTGGACCAAGGGTGACTCTAGAATGCGTTTGTGCAATATGGGTATCAAACGAAAGGTGTTAATGAGTATTTTAAAAGGGAGTGGGCCTTAGTTCTATAGGTGACGCCTTTTCGAGGTATGGCAATAAAGGTGGACCAGGGGTGACTCTGACTTTGTTTGTACGATATGGGTATCAAATGAAAGGTGTTAATGAGTATTTTTAAAAGGGAGTGGGCCTTGTTCTACAGGTGACGCCTTTTCGAGATATCGCCATAAAGGTGGACCAGGGGTGACTCTAGAATGTGTTTGTACGATATGGGTCTCAAATTAAAGGTATTAATGAGAGTTTTAAAAGGGAGTGGTGGTAGTTGTATATGTGAAGGCGTTTTCCAGATATCTACCAAAATGTGGACCAGGGTGACCCAGAACATCATCTGTTGGATACCGCTAATTTATTTATATATGTAATACCTGCCAAGATTTCAAGGTTTTTTTATTTCGCCCCTGCAGAACTTTTTCATTTTCTTCTACTTAATATGGTAGGTATCACAACCATTTTACAAAGTTTTTTCTAAAGTTATATTTCGCGTCAATAAACCAATCCAGTTACCTTACCATGTTTCATCCCGTTTTTTCGTATTTGGTATAGAATTATGGCATTTTTTTCATTTTTCGTAATTTTCGATATCGAAAAAGTGGGCGTGGTCATAATCGGATTTCGTTCATTTTTCATACCAAGATAAAGTGAGTTCAGATAAGCACGTGAACTAAGTTCATTAAATATATGTCGATTTTTGCTCAAGTTATCGTGTTAACGGCCATGCGGAAGGACAGACGGACGACTGTGTATAAAAACTGGGCGTGGCATCAACCGATTTCGCCCATTTTCACAGAAAGCAGTTACGTCATAAGGTCTATGCCCCTACCAAATTTCAAAAGGATTGGTTAATTTTTTGTTCGACTTATGGCGTTTAAAATATCCTAGACAAATTAAATGAAAAAGGGCGGAGCCACGCCCATTTTGAAATTTTCTTTTATTTTTGTATTTTGTTGCACCATATCATTACTGGAGTTGAATGTTCACATAATTTACTTATATACGGCAAAGATATTAAATTTTTTGTTAAAATTTTACTAAAAAAAAATTTTTTTTTAAAAGTGGGCGTGGTCCTTCTCCGATTTTGCTAGTTTTATTAAGCGTACATATAGTAATAGGAGTAACGTTCCTGCCAAATTTCATCACGATATCTTCAACGACTGCCAAATTACAGCTTGCAAAGTTTTAAATTACCTTCTTTTAAAAGTGGGCGGTGCCACGCCCATTGTCCAAAATTTTACTAATTTTCTATTCTGCGTCATAAGTTCAACTCACCTACCAAGTTTCATCGCTTTATCTGTCTTTGGTAATGAATTATTGCACTTTTTCGGTTTTTCGAAATTTTCGATATCGAAAAAGTGGGCGTGGTTATAGTCCGATATCGTTCATTTTAAATAGCGATCTGAGATGAGTGCTCAGAAACCTACATACCAAATTTCATCAAGATACCTCAAAAATTTACTCAAGTTATCGTGTTAACGGACGGACGGACGGACGGACATGGCTCAATCAAATTTTTTTCGATCCTGATTATTTTGATATATGGAAGTCTATATTTATCTCGTTTCCTTTATACCTTTACAACCAACCGTTATGCAATTAAACTTAATATACTCTGTGAGCTCTGCTCAACTGAGTATAAAAAGAACTAAATGAGCTGATAACCTGATAGGAGCCCCAAATGATCCCGAAATTATCTATAAAAAGCCACGAAATGACCTCGAAGCTATCGCAGACGAATCCCTAAACCCATCCAGAAATGCCCCGGAAGGGTCTCCAAAAGTTCCCGGAATAGACCAAAAAATCCCCAAATGACAACGATACGATTCTAGACTTATCCAGAGAACCGCACAGAAATGATCCCTGAAGGGCACCAAAATGATTCCGAAATAGTCCCGAAAAAGCTCCGAAATGACCCTGACGGGTTCCCGGACGGATATCAAAAATCATCCAGAAAATATCCAGGAAGGGTTCCAAAATTATCCCGGCGTAGTCCAGAAAAAGTTCCGAAATGACCCCGAGGGGATCCAGGACGTATCGCGAAAACCATTCAGAAATGATTCCGGAAGGGTCCCAAAATGATCCCGAAATAGTCCCGAAATGACCCCGTCGGTATCCCAGACGGATCCCGAAAACTATCCAGAAATGATGCCGGAAAGGTCCTCAAATGTTCCCATACATAGTCCCGAATTACGCTGCCGAAATCCCGGGCGGATCCCGAAAACCATCCCAGAAATGATGCGGAAAGGGTCCCGTATTAGTCGCGAAAAAGTCTCGAAAGGACCCCGACGGGATCCCGGACAGATACCCAAAACCATCTAGAAATGAAGCCCGAAGGTACCCCAAATTACACCGAAAAAGTCCTGAAATGACCCCGACAGGATTCCGGACGTATCCCGAAAACCACCCAGAAATGATGCCGGAATAGACCCCGAATGATCCCGAAAAAGTCCCGAAATGACCCCAATGGGATCCCGGACGGATCCCGAAAACCAACCAGAAATGATGGCGAAAGGGTCACCAAATGATCCCGTATTAGTCGCGAAAAAGTTTCGAAACGACCCCGACGGGATCCCGGACAGATCCCGAAAACCATCCAGAAATGATTGCATGAAGGTACCACAAATGATCCTCTAATAATCCTGTAATGACCCCGACGGAATCTCGGACGAATCCCGAAAACCATCCGAAAGGTCCTCAAATGATCACCTAATAGTCTCGAAATTACGCTGACGTAATCCCGGACGGATCCCGAAAACCATCCAGAAATGATGCCAAAAGGGTTCCCAAATAATCCCGTATTAGCCGCGAAAAAGTCCAGAAATGCCCCCGATCTAGAAATGATGCCGGACGGTACCCCAAATGATCCCGAAAAAGTCCTGAAATGACCCCGACGGGATCCCGGACGGATCCCGAAAACCATCCAGAAATAATGCCGGAAGATACCGCAAATGATCCCGAAATGACCCCGTCGGGATCCCGGGCGGATTCCGAAAGCTATCCAGAAATGATGCCGGGAAGGTCCCCAAATGATCCCCTAATAGTCCAGAAATGATGCCGAAAGGGTCTCCAAATGATCCCGTATTAGTCGCGAAAAAGTCCCGAAATAACCCCGACGGGATCCCGGACGGATCCCCAAAATTATCTAGAAAAATGCCGGAAGGTACTCCAAATGATCCCGAAAAAGCCCTGAAATGAACCCGACGGTATCCCGGACGAATCCCGACAACCATCCAGAAATGATGCCGGAAGGGCCCCAAATGATCCCGGAATAGTCCCGAAATTACGCTGAGGGAATCCCGGACGGATCGCGAAGACCATCCAGAAATTATGCTGGCAGGTACCAGTGAGCTGCAATTATTCATGTTTTAAGGTTATTAGTGGACTAACCAAAAAATTATTATTAGTGCGTACACAAACAAAGAATATCAGCACTTATATCCACTAAAACACATTTACATAGTCATGCTTCGTAAAATGAATAACCGCTCATTAGGCACGAAGCAGTTCAGTACTCAATTGTCTTATTGAGCAAGAAAGTCAACTGTGTTATACGAAAACACGAATTTAATAAGTATGACTAACATTACAATAAAATGAATATGATATCAGTCTTCTGACGATAGCAACACAACGTTGTACACGAAACTAAACTGAATAAAGCGCTAAAGAAAAACCGATAATAAACGAAGTATACAATGTATTACACACGAAACCAACATGCTACTGAGTTAAAGCGACTATGATTTCAGTTTATACTCAACAATGTCATATATGTATGGGACATATGTGTTGCGGGGCACTCGTATGTATATTCTATTTTATGTGCTAGTCACTCATAGTATTTGTCTGTACTTGACTAAGTACACATTTAGACACAATTTTTTGGCTCATGACTAAGTGCACTAATTTTATTAGTACTCAAAGCAGACCTCTGGCAGGTACCCCAAATGATCCCCTTATAGTCCCGAAATTACGCTAACGGAATCCCGGACGGATCCCGAAAACCATACAGAAATGATGCCGAAAGGGTCCCCAAACGATGCCGTATTAGTCGCGAAAAAGTCCCGAAATAACCCCGATGGGATCCCGAAAACCAACCAGAAATAATGGCGAAGGGGTCCCCAAATGATCCCGTATTAGTCGCGAAAAAGCCTCGAAATGACCCCGACGGGATCCCGGACGGATCCCGAAAACCATCTGGAAATGATGCCGGAAGGTACCCCAAATGATCTCGAAAAAGTCCTGAAATGACCCTGACGGGATCCCGGACGAATCCAGAAAACCATCCAGAAATGATGCCGAAAGGGACCCCAATGAAGCCGAAAAAGTCCCCAAGTGACCCCGATGGGATCCTGAACGGATACCGAAAACCAACCAGAAATGATGTCCCGTATAAGTCCCAAAAAAGTCACGAAATGACCTCGACGGGATCCCGAACGGATACCAAAAACCATCTAGAAATGCTGCCGGAAGGTACCGCAAATGATCCCGGAATAGTCCCGAAATGACCCGACGGGATCCCGAACGGATACCAAAAACCATCTAGAAATGTTGCCGGAAGGTACCGCAAATGATCCCGGAATAGTCCCGAAATGACCCGACGGGATCCCGAACGGATACCAAAAACCATCTAGAAATGTTGCCGGAAGGTACCCCAAATGTTCCCAGAATAGTCCCGAAATGACCCGACGGGATCCCGGGCGGATGCCGAAAGCTATCCAGAAATGATGCCGGAAATGTCCCAAAATAATCCCATAACAGTCCCGAAATGACCCCGACGGGATCCCGGACGGATCCCGAAAACCAACCAGAAATGATGCCAGTAGGTACTCAAATGATCCCGAAATAGTCCCGAAATGACCCCGTTGGGATCCCGGACGGATCCAGAAAACTATCCTGAAATGATGCCGGAAAGGTCCCCCAAATTATCCCCTAATAGACCCGAAATGACTCTGACGGAATCCCCGGGCGGATCCCGAAAACCATCCAGAAATGATGCCGAAAGGGTCCCCAAATGATCCCGTATTAGTCGCAAAAAGTTCCGAAATGACCCCGACGGGATCCCGGACGAATCCCGAAAACCATCCAGAAATGATGCCGAAAGGGACCCCAAATGATGTCGAAATAGCCCCGAAATGACACCGACGGGATCCCGGACGGATCCCGAAAACCATACAGAAATGATCCCGGAAGGGTCTCGATATGACCCTTACGGGATTACAAATAAGGTGAAGCTAATTATAAAACCATGTTAATAAGGCACAAGCGCGTTGAAGCGAATGACGAGTTACAAAGAAACACACAGGTAAAGCTAATAAAGCATGCTAATAAAAACAATTGAAGGAGGGCGGATGGAGGGAGGAGACGGAGAGCACCACTGATCGTTTTTCCAAAATTGTTTAGATCTCGATCTATATGAGCCAAGTACCAAAAATTATTGATTAAGAAGAAAATTTACATGAGTTATAACAATTTATAGATTTTGCACCCTATGGTGAGAGGTGGTGTGGAGGTATCACTGCTCACTTTGTAAGCCCTCGAATTATTTGACAATTGAGTTTGTAATATTGAGGAAGGTCAGTATACGCAAAGTTATAATGTGTAAAAGTTGTTAAAAAGTAATTATTCGAAGGGGTCGTGGAACCTCCTCCCTCTTCCTATGTTCGAAAAAAATTTCGCCAGTCAACTATTGTCTCTGTCCCAAATTTAATCAAAATCCGTGTAGCCGTTCTGGCGTGATTCAGTCGCAAAGACAATAATTAAAATATAACTTTTCCTAGGGGACCTCCCCCCTTTTGAAAAATATATAGCTAGTTGATCCTTCTAGACTATTGGCTATATGCATGCCGAATTTCATCCAAATCCGTCTAGCAGTTCTTGCGTGATTGAGTTACAAAGACAAACGTCTGGACACACAAACATCCAAATATCTAAATACTTTATATATATATTAGACTAGCGTCACCAATACTGTGGCCGCCCTAAAGCCCCACCTTGTGGCGCTCCTCTGTTTGCATGTTTTGTTGCCTAAACCCCATGGCTACGTGATCACTCTGCAGCTTAACATCGAGCCGATCCATTTTGTTAAGGCGGGATGAACTTTAATTGAGTTGAGACTGTCCGTGTTTACTCGTTTCGAGATATTTTTTAAAGCTCCAGAAAAACACCTATCCCATATTCTTGGTGTTCCAGGGCTTTCTCTATATTTATGACCACCCTATGCAATGCATATCGATTGGCTTGCCTTTGGTGTAAGTATGTTGAGCTGAAAAGATTAACTCCTCATTCATATTTGATGTCCGCACAGAAATTTTTCCAAGAAACTGTCTTCCACCTGTTGATTTCACGTTTAAAAATCCGCAAGAGATCTCTATATTCGTCCCAGCACACCTTGTTTTCCGCAACTTCTGCCAACTTAATAATCTCTTGTACCTACCCTGTAAAAAGAATCAACTCCATACTCCACCATAGTGGCTTTAATTTGCCTTTGAATATTCTCAGAGTTGTTGCACTCCTCCAACTCCTCAAAGGTGGTAACCTCTTTTGGCTGCCCAAGTCTTCCTGCTACACATTTCCGAAATTTGTACCAATCCGTTGCCGATGAGTTTTTGAGAGCAGAGTATTCATTTTTTGTCAACTCGGTGTAATCGGTGAAATAAAAATAAATATATGAGTTTGGTTGAGGTCAGTAAAGAAAGTAACAACTTTATTTATCACACATTCGATGAATATAACCAAAGCTTTTTCTTTAATCGCATTCATCAACATTTCTATGTAATAATATCATAAAGACATCGTCATTTCGACTGCTGAGTGGAATTTCACCCTATCTCAGCCACCATTTCGAAAACGCGCTACCTCTGCATAGATTTAAAATGTTTTGAAAGAATTCTGTAATGTTTGCAAAGAATTCTGTAATGGGGCTTTCAGCCGAGATAGGGCGATGTTACACTCAGCAGTCATATATGTATGTAATACTCCGATATTGCTATAACAATATGTGCGCAATGACTTTTTAATTCACGAAGTATTTTGATTGTACCGGCCACCGTGGTGTGATGGTAGCGTGCCCCGCCTACCACACCGTATGCCCTGGGTTCACAGCCCGGGCAAAGCAACATCAAAATTTTAGTGTTTGGCAAGCGCTCCGAGTGTATTTCTGCCATGAAAAGCTCTCAGTGAAAACTCATCTGCCTTGCAGATGCCGTTCAGAGTCGGTCCCGTCCGGCCAATTTGTAGAGAAAATCAAGAGGAGCACGACGCAAATTGGCCTAAAATCTCTTCGGAGGTTATCGCGCCTTACATTTATTTATTTTTATTTATTTATTTTGATTGTAGCAGTTTAAGTTTTACAATAACAAATTATAATTTGGGTGCATCTCCTCATGGAAAAGAAAAACGAAAACAATCATTTATTTATTTATTTATTAACATATGTAAATGTTTATCCTGACACAACAATTTAAAACAAAATTATCTTAAAGTGTCAGTCACGTGTTATACAATTTAATTAAACAGAAAGAAAGGATGAAAGTAGTAGCAGAAATAGAGAGAAGGAAAGTGAAATATACCAATAATTAAAATTAACATATTAGAGAAAATACATAGATATATAAATATATAGATTGAACATTGCGTACTTTTATGACAGTATTTCATTTATAACAACACTTATGGACATCCAGTTATTCGCTTTATAAATAACAGAGGGGCACTGTCAGCAGATAAATCTGTATATCTCATAAGCGAAGAATGGTAACCAGATCCTGCCACAGCACAAAGAGCTGCGTCCACAACGCCAGGTGCTCCTGGTTTTGCACCAGTTTTTGAACCAGTTCTTGAATAAGTTTCCGAAATTGTTATTATTGGAGTTCTTAGCAACCTCCCATTGACATGGTAACGACGTTGTTCCTTTGATAGTATCCTTTCGACAGTAGGACAGAGATCATTCCTAAATTTATGCCATCGACTAACTTCGATAGGTACGTCCGGTCCTAATACCCTTTTGCAAGTTCTATTGTTGTTACTGAATCTGGGTTAAAAGCAGGGTTCACTTTAATTATGCTTAAATCAGATCTAGCAGTAAAGGTTTCAGGAAAATTATTGCGAACTTGCCGTCTATTCTTTGGACCAGCTTCAACTTTGAGGTTTTGCAGATCTGCTATGTTCAGGCAAGCTGCAGCTGTTACCACGTATTCCATTGTGACCAATGAGCCAACACAAACGTATTTATTGGCTTGAGATATTTTCACCACATATAATTGATCATCTGTATCCACACACATGCTACATTCGCTAACTTTAACGCGAAATTCCACATTCGTGTAGGTGAAATGGAAGCTAAGCGCGACCAACAGGATCGTGAAATTATTTCGCAAAATCATGTCAGATTATGACTTATTCAGGCGCTTGTCAAATACTAAGTAAATCAAGATGTGTTTTGTGAGCGCTATATATACATTAGTGGATTGTGTGAATAAAAAATAAGTAGAAACTTCTAGATTTCAGGAAATGAGCACAAAAAAAATATTTGGCTGTTTTCAAAAGAAAACGTTCATGTCGTTTTGTTTATATATTTACACAGTTTAATTGTGCTATTGAATTGAGAAAGGCTATGTGATATAATGTTTGTGTTTTAATGAATAAACACGGAAAAGAACAAAAGGTACATTAATTAGTTTTATCTGTTTGTATTTTTAATGCATAAAACAGAAAAGTACAAAAGGTACACTATTAGTTTTATCTGATTTTATACCGACACAAAACCAGGGTTGGGAGCAGTGCACCAATTTTGAGCAGCACCATTGCTCGAAGTTAAGTGGGCTGACATCATCAAGATCCTGTGTTAATGAGACGTTAATTGGTTGTGGACTTAAACGTCTATTCATCCTTCCATATTTGTAAATGTAGTGATTTCTATAGCAATCATCCGGAACTTATCTCAGAAGGGTCCCAAAATGATCACGAAATAGTCTCCATATGACCCCGACGGAATTTATTTATTTAATTTTATTTTTTCGAAAAGTCAAAAACAACAATGGTTCTTACTGACTAAAACGAACAACTAAACCTAGCTGCAAAGCAAAGTTAAGTAAGTTAAGAAAAATAGACTGTGGATAAGAAAAAAATAGAATTAGAGATCTCATTAAGTTCCCGTAGAGAGCGCGACAATGGAGCATTTATCGCATAGTTAGTAGGCTTATGTTTAATATGAAAGGGGTTATGAGAACGAAGAGACCTCGCTGGAATAAGAAAATGAATCGCGTGCAGTAAAGAGGAGCAATCAATATCTCCATTAAAACTCCGAAAATGAAAGACAAGGAAAGGTTGACCTTCTGAGCTCTAATGGTTTCAAATTAATTAGCAGCAAGCGGGAATGATAAGAAGGGACTGGGTCTGTGAAATGTAAGGATGTTAGACAAATTTTAGGAAGCTCTTTTGTACTCGCTCAATCCTGTCGATTGCTACTTGTGATAAGGTCTCCAATAATGCGCATATTCCAGTTTGGAACGAACAAACGATGATATAGCAATTTCAAGGTATAGGGATCAATCCTGTCGATGCAAACTTGTGATAAGGTCTCCAAATAAATGCAGCATATTCCAGTTTGGAACGAACAAACGATGAGTATAGCAATTTCAAAGTATATGTATCTGAAAAGTTGATGCTATTACGCCTCACGAAACCTAAGGAAGCATACGAACATGAAATTACATAGTTAATATGGTTATTGAAAGAGAACGCGGAGTCAAAGATAACCCCTAAAGTCTTTAATCTCATCAAGGAAGTGAAGGGGAGTGCCCGAGATAGTATATGTCGTTTGTAAAACATTGTGAATTTTGATAAATGTGACATGAAAGCACTTGTTGAGATGGAGAGAATTACGGCACCAGATTGTTATCTATCTAAGTCTTCTTGGAGGCGCTGAGCTTTATCAATATTTTTAATACTGGAGAAAACTTTAAGGTCATCAGCGTAAAGTAAGAACTCCGATGACACAAAACAATTTCCTATATCTTTGATGAGTAAAATGAAAAGAAGAGGACCTAAGATGCTCCCTTGGGGTACCCCAGATGTGGCAGTAAAAGAGTTGGAAGATACACCCTCAATAGAGACCATGCAGCGTCTGTTACTTAGGTAGGAATACAACCACTTGAGAATACAGAGTGAAAACCGAGGGAAGCGAGTTTACGTAGTAGCATATTGTGAGATACCTTGTCAAAAGCTTTAGAGAAGCCGGTATAAATGCAATCTACTTGATGGCTTGAAGAGAACGGATCAATGCAATATTCACTAAACAAGGCTAAGTTTGTGACGGTAGACCTTCCTACAACAAAGCCATGCTGGTTTGGTAGTAACAATTTTTTGCGGCAAAATACATTTATCCTTAATAATCCCTTCGAAAAGTTTAGAAACGATAGATAGCTTAGATATTGGCCTATAGTTAGAAGCATAATTCTTTTTGCCATTTTTGAAAATTGAGGAAATATATGCAAAGTTTCCAGGCATCTGCGGAGACACCAGAACTTAGAGATTGGTTAAACATGGCCAATAGTGGGGCTACAATAGCATGACAATTTTTGAGGAGGGCGATACTAAGACCATCTCGATCAGTCTGAGTAGAGCTTTTTGACTATTGATACCGTTAAAACGTCGATTGTGGTAAGCCGTAGGTCATTGAAATTCAAGGCTGATTCATGGTCAGAATGACAAACATAGTTTGGTAAAACAACCTCATCAACTGTGAAGTTGGATTGAAAAAATTTGGCAAATAAGTTTGCAATGTCTACGGGGGAAGTAGCAAGTTTATCATCCAGGCAAACAGCAGCAGGCACCCCAAAACCATTCTTTTTGGATTTGATAAAATACCAGAAATTTTTGGGACTAGACTTAATTTTGATTCAACCCCAAGTATATATTTATTATAAAGAAATTTGTTAAGGCTGTTAAACTTCTTAGATAGTTGGGTATAAAGTGATGAAACTTGGTAGGTGCGTTGACCTTATGACGCAGAATAAAAAATTAGTAAAATTTTGGACAACGGGCGTGGCATCGCCCACTTTTAAAAGAAGGTAATTTCAAAGTTTAGCAAGCTGTAATTTGGCAGTCGTTGAAGATACATGACGAAATTTGGCAGGAACGTTATTCCTATTACTATATGTGTGCTAAAAAAATTAGCAAAATCGGATTACGCACATGCCCACTTTAAAAAAAATTTTAAGTCAAATTTTAACAAAAAATTTAATATCTTTACAGTATATAAGTAAATTATGTCAACATTCAACTCCAGTAATGATGTGGTGGAACAAATACAAAAATAAAAGAAAATTTCAAATGGGCGTGGCCCTGCCTTTTTCATTTAATTTGTCTAGAATACTTTTAATGCCATAAGTCGAACAAAAATTTACCAATCCTTGTGAAATTTGGTAGGGAGCATAGATTCTATGACGATAACTGTTTTCTGTGAAAATGGGCGAAATCGGTTGAAGCCACGCCCAGTTTTTATACACAGTCGACCGTCTGTCCTTCCGCTCGGCCGTTAACACGATAACTTGAGCAAAAATCTGATATATCTTTACTAAGCTTAGTTCACGTACTTATCTGAACTCGCTTTATCTTGGTATAAAAAATGGCCGAAATCCGACTATGACCACGCCCACTTTTTCGATATCGAAATTTACGAAAAATGAAAAAAATGTCATAATTCTATACCAAATATGAAAAACCGTTTAAAAAGGGATGAAGCGTGGTAATTGGATTGGTTTATTGACGCAAAATATAACTTTAGAAAAACTTTGTAAAATGGGTGTGACACCTACCACAGTAGAAGAAAATGAGAAAAGTTCTGCAGGGCGAAATCGAAAGCCCTTGGAATCTTGGCAGGAACAGTATCGTGGTATTACATATTATAAATAAATTAGCGATACCCGACAGATGATGTTCTGTGTCACCCTGCTCCACATTTTGGTCGATATCTCGAAAACGCCTTTACATATACAACTCCACTCCCTTTTAAAACCCTCATTAGTACCTTTAATTTGATACCCATATCGTACAAAGACGATATAGAGTCGCCCCTGTTCTACTTTTACGTTGATATCTCGAAAAGGCGTCCACCTATGGAGCTAAGGCCCCCTCCCTTTTAAGATACTCATTAACACCTGTACAAAAGCGTGGTGGCAGCGGCGCGCACCCACGTAATTGTAAAAAAGTATAGGTTTAGGCAAAAGGAAGAGAATAAGGACACAAGAAAAGTTTCGTGAATAAAGGAATTACAAATGGCTTTTTTATTAACTATATAGAAATACAACAAGTGTTAGGAAATGGTTTAACAAATGTTGTGGAAAATGGTATATGATTATAATTTTGAAATTTACACTTACGTGAACGTGAGATTACGTGTACCTTTGCTGGCTGCTGGATTCAAAGAGGACGAATCTCTTTGCGATATGAGCCGATGGACCCACGATACAGCTCCTTCGTTGGGTTTCCCGGCAACAAAGTTGCTGTACCGCGGGCTCACAGCGGTAAAAATCTAAGATACATACGTACTACACTCACAGATGCTTGTGTGTAGTAGTGATCACAAGCATATGAGGGTGGTAGTGAAAGAAGGAAATAAACTAAAGAAAATTAGGTTACGAGAATATATTTAGGCCTGTGGCCTAAACAACACCTTTCATTGGATACTCATATCGTACAAACACATTCTAGAGTCACCTCCTGGTCCACCTTTATGGCGATATCCCGAAATGGCGTCCACCTATAGATCTATGGCCCACTCCCTTTTAAAATACTCTTTAAGACCTCTTCCATTTGATAACAATGTCATACAAACACATTCCAGGGTTACCCTAGGTTCATTTTCCTACATGGTGATTTTCCTTATTTTGTCTCCAAAGCTCTCAGCTGAGTATGTAATGTTCGGTTACACCCGAACTTAGCCTTCCTTACTTGTTTTTATATTACCAAGTATTTAGCTCTTGATTAGTAAGTTTGAAATTAGGTTGTTTAAACATGCTGATTTAAATTGTTGATTTCCATATTTTCGGCAGTTTTATGTGAATGTGTATAAATTTGCAGGTGTATGTTTACATACATATGTACATATGTGCTACCACCAAAGAACCACTAATTGGCTTAAACGGTCTGATATGTCGTGACGTGATATGAGTAGCATTGACATACATAAGTACAATACAAACACCAGAGGTGATTCAGAAATTTTTGAATTGAGTTTGTGCGTCAATAAAACTTACTGCACCAAAATAATGAAGTATATGAAGTTGTTAATTAAGTCAGGGTTACGTGTATGATTGTTACAGTATAAAAATTATAGGTATGATTTGCCTTTTTCTTCCCAACGTACAGGTGCTATAGAAATATAGAACTTAGCCTTGACTTCAAGTAGTGATGAATTTACAAATTCGATAAGAAATCTGGGAAACGCTTAGATCCATGGTCTTGTTTTCTTGAAAAGTGTTTATTCTTTTTCCACAAGGGTCACCGTGAGAGTTAGCTGAGGCTTGATTGTATTAGCAGTTTCGGCCTTCTTATAAATGTGGCCTCAGTGAACGTCTAGCTTATTCAAAAGTATGTAAATATCTTACGAATTCAGAGACCTGAGTCCTGTGTTGGACTCACAACGTAAGAACGATTTTCAATAAAACTCGAAGCAAAATCCGCATCTCATTTACCCAATTTTGATGACTTCCAGCTCTTTCATAAATAAATTGGTAGAAGTGATTGCTTGAAATCATCGACCTATTAAAGGAGTTAGGTATTAGGAAAATCATGAAAGAGCTGTTATCCTATGGTGTAGGGTTTATGGAACAAAACATATAGAGAGATGAACCATCTTTTATAAGAGCTTAGACACCAGCCATAATGGATGAAATTAAAATCGAAATGATGCCGAAAAAGGTGCGAAATTATTCGGAGGGAGTCAATACAATAGTCAAAAATACAAAGAGTTTCGTGATCTCAACGCAGTCGCGAAGGTATTCAAAACTGTCCAGGTAATAGCCTCTACATGTTCTGAACCTAAAATAAAACTTATGAGCGTTTCAAAGAACCTCAAGTAGTCTTGGAGGCTTGGCCGCCCGTGTTCTAAAAGTTCAAATAATGTTAATGTATTTATTTATTACGGCTTTCACTAAGCCTAACTTAAATCTATTTTACATGTTTATAATTGTCTTCTGGACTATGCAATCTAGAATAGTTACATCTATGTCTACCTTGAGTACTATGGATGGGAGACTTCCAGATCAAGCGAACAAAGCGTGTGCGATTATGTATATGTAGGCATTTTACGCATGTTAGTAAAGCGGCGAAGGCAACATCTGCACGCGATGCACTGAGTTAATCGAGTGATGCGTTTCAGTATGTGCTTCGGCAACCTTTTTGTATGCGCACAAGAGCTTGGAAGTCTTGGTGCTACACAGCAGTATAGTTTCGCTGCACTTCTATCGATGCTATGGAAGTCCGCCTGTCCAGCACTAAATTGGTAGTGTTCTGCAATAATTGTACAATTTTTGTTTAAATTTATTGGAATGACATGATTTAATATCAATCGGTAGTGCATTATATGATTTAAGACCTTTTAATACAGATTACATTTGTCTGCTTCAGTTTTATAAGCCGGCAGATTAAAATCATTTTTATTACGAGTATTTACAGAGTGCACATCTTTTACATATTTATATTAGTCCTCAAATACGCAGGCAAGTTTCCTTCTATTATGTTTTTAATAAATTTTATGGTATAATAAAAAGTTTGCTGTCTAATGCTAAGCAATTAAGAGAGCATAGCATGTCTCTGATAGGTGTGTCATACCGTTTTTAGATGAATCTCATAGCGCGGTTCTGTTGCTTTTGTAGCTTGTATATCTGACTATCTCGCAAGATGAAAAATATGTTGGGCAATAAATAAAATTAGGTTCGATTATAGATCTGTAGACGATGATTTATACCTTCTATTAATATTTGCAGGTTGCGTTGTGTAAAATATAACTTTTTCGCTATTTTTCCTACCGGTATAATCCACGTGCTCGTTGAATTCAGCTTATCATCTATTTTTTATTCCCAAGTTATTTTATAATGCTGACTTTTTCATTAGTTCGTTATTTATATTAAAGTTTTGTAGCTCATTGTTTTGAAAATTGCGTCTGAGATATAACCATAAATTTCGTTTTATTGACATTCACTTTTAGTCTGTTTACGCATAACCAACCATATACGCTGTTTAAGATCTTCTTGTAGCTTAGCATAATATTTCAGTAATATTGTTCCCACTTATCATCAGCAATGTATCATCAGCAAACAATTTTATTTCCAAGTGCTTAATGGAGCTAGTTATATCATTAATATATATATTGAACATTATGGGTGCCAGCACAGACCTTGAGGTAGACCAACAGTACCTCCTTTTATCCGATACGGACGTTGCAATCACTGTTCTTTGGTATCTGTTTAATTAGGAAATCTTGAAACCATTTAGTTCTATACCAGAAACGCCAATGCAAGAAAGCTTTTTCAGCATTAATTTTTGGTCGATCGTCTCGAATGCACGCTTTAAATCCAAAAACACAGCTAATATGTGTTTTTTCCTGCTTAAGTCTTCTTTCAGTTAGCTAAAACCGAATTCAAAGCACTTTCACATGAATGTTTTTTCGAAACCAGATTGTTGAGGTATAATAATTACATTATCTTCTAAATATTTACCAGCTGATTTTTACCACTGTTTCCAAAATTTTTTCATCACATTGTAACGTGTTAATAGGTCTTATCTCCTCAGCTTTGATGGTATTTTTCACTTTTCTAATGGCACAACTATAGAAGCATTTCCATAAACTAGGAACGAGACCTTTATCTAAGCTCTCATTAACAAGCTGAGAATAGAAAAACCTGTATACGTTATGGAATCTTTAACGACTCCTTTCCGACACAAGTTTCTTCCTCCAATTTTATTTTAAACTTACTTACTATATCAACTATCTCTGAAGTGAAACTTTCTGAACTTAAAAACATTACGGCCATTTTGCTCATCTATAGTTACCTTCATTACTAAAAGAAGTAGGAAGTATATCATTTGTCATATACTCTCAGGGTAAAGCTTTTTGAAGGAAAGGCGCGAAGGAGGGAGTTGGGGAAAGTAGTCCATAGATCAGTTAGTCTATGTGCTCAGAGAAGTTAAGAAGCTCTCTGTTTCCTAAAAATTGAACTCTGGTTCAAAAACTAGATTTCTAATTTGTGGGCCCATTATAAATCACAGCCTTCCCTTTTCAGGACTCAGTTTTGAAAATGGTTTAGAAATGTATTTGAAACATACACCACTTTTATCTAAGGCCTTAACATATTATTTCATAGGGCCCAATTTGATATACAGAGGAGGTAATATTCTACAGTAGCAGTCAGTAGGTTGAGATAAATCCATTCAGACTGATTTCTGCGGGTTTATTCCTGCTATGTCTACCACACAGAAATACCACTCGCTGCGATGGTCCGACGATTCACGCAAAATCAAAGGAGCTTGGCACTTGAAATAAGGTCTTTTTATTTGCCATAAGAGTAATGACTCAACATAACTTTTACATACGAAACTTGGAATCCAGTGTTTGTGATTAGTTTCAATCTGGACGAATAAGCTCGTTTCAGTTGGTCTGACGGATTCAACGAAATTCTTTGAACATATACGCCCACAATAAGCAAACACTATTTGGATTGTTTACCATATTCTCCTTGATAAACCTAATAAATAACGCAATGGATTACAGCAGTTACTGCACTTCTATGTATATGTCACGAGAAGGTTTCTTGTTATACCCGTATTCAGAACTCGAGCTTCTAGAAGAAATTTTGAGCGCAGATTTAAATCAGCGACCACAAATTAGTGAAGAACAAATGTAAAACACATGCAACAGACAAAAAGTGCTATTTTGTCCACCAGTGTAATAAACCGATAAACTGTAGTTACAAAATTTATAACACGCCGTTCTGTTTCGGTTCAGGCTTCGGTTGTATCTCACTCCTCGTAATAAAAAAATATCTACTGACTACCTTAAATACGCAATGATTTGGGTGGGTGTCTAGGAATTAAGTCCTTTCCAACCTCCCACACATCGCAGCCCCTACTTATTGTGTGTTATATACATCAGCTGCTCGAAATCATGTCCATTGCTACACCACAAATAACACTACTCTACAAATTTTGATCAACTTTAGTCTCCAAGAATAAATAGCCCTTTCCTAAAGTGAAATTTTCTCCTGATTCCGAATATGACTTCCATTTTCCTGTGGCAGATCTAGTCTCCGAGATATCGGCGAAAATATGAAAATTCCCATTTTTGCAGAATACTACTTCATATAGGTAGGGCAAAATTTAGCAGTTTTCATTTTTTCGTTTAAACTGTTGAACTGTACATTATACTAATTTCCATAAACATTTCTTGCCTTCATCTCCTTCAGTATCTTCAGTAGTTTGGCCACTATGCCAAAAAACGTTGGAAAAATTTTGAGAAAAAAAAGAAATGTTTTACAAAATTTCGGATTTAACCACTTTAAAATCAGAAAAATTCTATGGACGAAAAAAAGTTAGCCCTCCTATGTTTGTAGGTAATTTAACTCCGAAAAATTTAAGCATACCAGTACAACAATCGGACGTGCCGTTGAGACTATAATCCCGTTAAATTGCAAGCGTCTATCCTAAATTTTAGTATTACTTTGATAAAATTGGCGAGACATTTCATTTGGTCACTCTACCTTAGTATAAATTTAAAAAGACATCAAGTATTTAGTTGTCACGACTGTTTGTTGTAAATTTTCTTTTGCAAATTGTAGTGCAAATTTATACATACTACATCGGTAGATGTGTTTACGAAATCGCTTCTTGCAAAAGAGATTTTAAATGTAAAAATAATCCGGGTGATTTTTGCTTATTTGCGGACATTATATTTTTCGGAAACTCAGCTCGGAAAATAACTAATTCTGTCAAAGGTGCATACTTTCATTATTTCGATTTCCTTGTAAAAAAATCTCGATAAATCTTGGACACCTCATTTTATTTGCGACTCCTGTAGATTAACTTTAATGAGATGGGTATCGGGTAAAGGTCATAACATGAAGTTTTGGTGTTCCAATGATGTGGACTGAACCCTTTAACCACAACCAGTGCTATTTTGCGTGATAGACCTTAAAGGTAAAATGAGAAAAAGAGGAGTATCAGCTAAAAAATCAAAACTACATGACCATATCCTTACCCATACCTAGGCCGCCTATAAGTTTTGAAGCCTCAAGCGAAAGTGACTCCGAAGCAGACATTTCAGACAGTGAACGAGAAGGAGAGGTCCCACATCGAGTCTCACAAGCCGAACTTAATGACTTGGCAGAGATTTGAAATTATCGAAATTTGATAGTGAAGTTCTAGGATCTCGTTTGCAGCAATGGGGCAGCCTGGGCCCTTCGAAAAGTACTTCCAAATTTCGAAATAGGACACAAGACTTCTCTTCATTTTTTACTAAAAATGAAAATATTTGCTACTGCAATGATGGTCAGGTTTATTTGAAGCACTCTAAAATTAGAAAATAATTGGATGATGGCGCTTGTTTATAGACAGTTCAGAACATAGTTTTAAAAGCAGCATTACCCCATAAAGGAAATTCGTTACCGTCAATACCAGTGACACATTCTGAGAATACTAAAGAACTATTTAGGGATATACAATTTTACTTAAGCTCATTCATATAAACAATTTAATTGGAAACATTTGTGCGGGCTTAAAGGTAAGCAGTTTCGGTGGTACAATTTAAAATAAATAGTATATGAAATACATCCCAGGTTGTAGCTATAATTCTCGGACTTCAAGGAGGTTTCACTAAATATTGCTGTTTTCTCCGTCTGTGGGACAGCCGTGCTAGAGAACCCCATTATATTCAGGAAAACTGGCCACCAAGAGCTGAGTACGAACCAGGTGCCTTCAATATCGCAAACCCGCCTTTAGTTAATCCCGAACGAGTTATTTTGCCAGCACTTTACATCAAATTAGGATTAATGAAAAAATTTTGTAAAGGCTTTAAATAAGGACGCGCCATCCTTCCAGTACCTAACGAAATTTTTCCCTAAATAACTCAAGCCAAATTAAAAGAAGGTATATTTGTTGGTCCGCAAATTAGAAAGTTGCTGAAAAACGAAATTTTGTGAATCATTTATCATCAGTAGAAGCAGCGGCTTGGACAGCTTTAAGCAGTCGTTAGTGGATTTCTTGGCAGCAACAAGATCCCAAACTATAGAGAGATGGTCAAAGCCTTGTTGAAAAACTACAGTGCTGTGCAATGCAACATGTCCCTCAAAATGCATTTTTCGCATTCACATTTGGATAATTTTCCCGCAAACCTGGTGCTGAAAGTGATGAACAGGGTTTCACACAAGGCCTCATGATTTTGAAAAGCGTTACCAAGGTTTTTGGAATGAAAGAATGATGGGAGATTATTGCTGGACAAACCCAGAACGGGTAGTAGAGTACCCACATCCCACTATTGACACCACGGTAAAACGCTCTGCCAATTTAACTTTTTTGAGATGTAGATATGTATGTATTTAATGTTGTTTGTCGTTGTTGTTTTTTACTGATTGATGATTTATACTCATATTACTCAATTGAATACAGTTTAACGTGAAAATATGTCTATATTACAACGTTATAAAAAATAAAACGTAGTTTGAATAAAATTTTCTCTATACTTGTAGGAAGACGCTTGCAAGTTAACGGGCTATAGGTCTCAACGGCAACACGTCGATTGTTGTACTGGTAGGCTTAAAATTCTCGTAGTTAAATTACCTACAACATAGGAGGCTAACTCGTCCATAGAATTTTTCCGATTTTAACAGTGGTTTGAAAAATCTGAAATTTTGTAAAAAATTTCTCCTCAAAATTTAATCAACGTTTTGGGCATAGTGGCAATACTGCATGATACTGAAGTAGGTGAAGGCAAGAGAAGAACATGAAATGTTCTCATCATCGTCATATTCGCGTCATATTCATAAAATTTTACTTTAGGGAAAGGCCTATTCCTCTCTATCTTATTCTTGGAGATTGTTTTTGCCGAGTAGTGTAATCAATTCCGTGCTCGGCATCACAGTCCCCATCCCGACACAACTGATTTAATTATATACATATGTACATACATCCGTAACTACATCGAGTAAATTCCGTACAATATTTAGTCGGATTCATTGTTAATCAACGCGCTAAACTTGATGAGAGGGTGAGGACTAGGCCTAGGGCCTACCTAATTATTTTCTAGCTTTGATATATTATACTTCATAGCAAAGTATTGTTTCAATACAACCGTGAACTTAAAATTTTTTTAAATTATTTAATTTTTTGTTTTAGGTGCAACTTGTGCGTGTCTCATCGTGCGATGTACCAAACCTGTTAACAGCTTAATAATGACGTCGAAATGGTTGTGCATTTAACTCATTGCATAAGTTAACTAAATTTAAGAAGAAAAATGTAATTACTAAGTTTTCGTGAAATAAAAAATAAAGTTTATGAAAATTTAAAACCGTAGGCAAGTAGGTAATAAAAGTGAGGGACAATAGTGAAAAGACCATTCGCTGCAAAATCTGATGCATGTACATATGTACTCGAGGTATGTAATAAAATGCGCAATAAGTAAGTTTTATTAAACAACGTTAAAATAACATGTTGCTAAAACAGCGTTAATTCAACCGAATGCTGCATGCAACACTTGTGTATATAACACATGATTAACAATGCACACAGTGTCATAATCATAATACCGTTTTATGCAGCAGTAAGTTAACCTTTTGTGGCACTACCTAAAGCGAATAAAATAAACAAGTAAGGAAGGTTAAGTTCGGGTGTAACGAACATTACATACTCAGTTGTAGAGCTATGGTGGCCACATAAGGGAAGATCACATGTAGGAAACTGAAACGAGGGTACCCTGAATGTGTTTGTACGACATTTGTATCATATTGAAAGGTATTAAATATTAAAGAGTATTTTAAAAGGAGTGGGGCTAGTTCTATAGGTGGACGCCTTTTCGAGATATCGCCATAAAGGTGGACCAGGGTGACTCTAGAATGCGTTTGTACAATGTGGGTATCAAACGAAAAGGTGTTAATGAGTATTTAAAAGGGAGTGGGGCCTTAGTTCTATAGGTGGACGCCTTTTCGAGATATCGCCATAAAGGTGGACCAGGGGTGACTCTAGAATGCGTTTGTACAATATGGGTATCAAATGAAAGGTGTTAATGAGTATTTAAAAGGGCGTGGGGCCTTAGTTCTATAGGTGGACGCCTTTTCGAGATATCGCCATAAAGGGTGGACCAGGGGTGACTCTAGAATCTGTTTGTACAATGTGGGTATCAAATGAAAGGTGTTAATGAGTATTTAAAAGGGCGTGGGCCTTAGTTCTATAGGTGGACGCCTTTTCGAGATATCGCCATAAGGGTGGACCAGGGGTGACTCTAGAAAGCTGTTTGTACAATGTGGGTATCAAACGAAAGGTGTTAATGAGTATTTTAAAAGGGAGTGGGCCTTAGTTCTATAGGTGGACGCCTTTTCGAGATATCGCCATAAAGGTGGACCAGGGGTGACTCTAGAATTGTTTGTACGATATGGTATCAAATGAAAGGTGTTAATGAGTATTTTAAAAGGGAGTGGGCCTTAGTTCTATAGGTGGACGCCTTTTCGAGATATCGCCATAAAGGTGGACCAGGGGTGACTCTAGAATGCGTTTGTACGATATGGGTATCAAATGAAAGGTGTTAATGAGTATTTTAAAAGGGAGTGGGCCTTAGTTCTATAGGTGGACGCCTTTTCGAGATATCGCCATAAAGGTGGACCAGGGGTGACTCTAGAATGTGTTTGTACATATGGGTATCAAATGAAAGGTGTTAATGAGTATTTTAAAAGGGAGTGGGCCTTAGTTCTATAGGTGGACGCCTTTTCGAGATATCGCCATAAAGGTGGACCAGGGGTGACTCTAGAATGCGTTTGTACAATATGGGTATCAAAACGAAGGTGTTAATGAGTATTTTAAAAGGGCGTGGGCCTTAGTTCTATAGGTGGACGCCTTTTCGAGATATCGCCATAAAGGTGGACCAGGGGTGACTCTAGAATGCGTTTGTACAATATGGGTATCAAACGAAAGGTGTTAATGAGTATTTTAAGGGCGTGGGCCTAGTTCTATAGGTGGACGCCTTTTCGAGATATCGCCATAAAGGGTGGACCAGGGGTGACTCTAGAATGTGTTTGTACGATATGGGTATCAACGAAAGGTGTTAATGAGTATTTTAAAAGGGAGTGGGCCTTAGTTCTATAGGTGGACGCCTTTCGAGATATCGCCATAAAGGTGGACCAGGGGTGACTCTAGAATAGTTTGTACGATATGGGTATCAATGAAAGGTGTAATGAGTATTTTAAAAGGGCGTGGGGCTTAGTTCTATAGGTGGACGCCTTTTCGAGATATCGCCATAAAGGTGGACCAGGGGTGACTCTAGAATGTGTTTGTACGATATGGGTATCAAATTAAAGGTATTAATGAGGCTTTTAAAAGGGAGTGGTGGTAGTTGTATATGTGAAGGCGTTTTCCAGATATCGACCAAAATGTGGACCAGGGTGACCCAGAACATCATCTGTTGGATACCGCTAATTTATTTATATATATAATACCACGAACAGTATTCCTGCCAATTTCAAGGTTTTTTATTTCGCCCTGCAGAACTTTTTCATTTTCTTCTACTTAATATGGTAGGTGTCACACCATTTTTACAAGTTTTTTTCTAAAGTTATATTTTGCGTCAATAAACAATCCAATTACCATGTTTCATCCCTTTTTCGTATTTGGTATAGAATTATGGCATTTTTTTTCATTTTTCGTAATTTTCGATATCGAAAAAGTGGGCGTGGTCATAGTCGGATTTCGGCCATTTTTTATACCAGATACAAAGTGAGTTCAGATAAGTACGTGACTGAGTTTAGTAAAGATATATCGATTTTTGCTCAAGTTATCGTGTTAACGGCCGAGCGGAAGACAGACGGTCGACTGTGTATAAAAACTGGGCGTGGCTTCAACCGATTTCGCCTTTTTCACAGAAATAAGTTACGTCCCAGAATCTAAGCCCCTACCAAATTTCAAAAGGATTGGTAAATTTTGTTCGACTTATGGCATTAAAAGTATCCTAGACAAATTAAATGAAAAAGGGCGGAGCCACGCCCATTTTGAAATTTTCTTTATTTTTGCATTTTGTTGCACCATATCATTACTGGAGTTGAATGTTGACATAATTTACTTATATACTGTAAAGATATTAAAATTTTTTGTTAAAATTTGACTTTAAAAAAATTTTTTTTAAAAGTGGGCGTGGTCGTTCTCCGATTTTGCTAATTTTTATTAGCTACATATAGTAATAGGAGTAACGTTCCTGCCAAATTTCATCATGATATCTTCAACGACTGCCAAATTACAGCTTGCAAAATTTTAAATTACCTTCTTTTAAAAGTGGGCGGTGCCACGCCCATTGTCCAAAATTTTACTAATTTTCTATTCTGCGTCATAAGTTCAACTCACCTACCAAGTTTCATCGCTTTATCCGTCTTTGGTAATGAATTATCGCACTTTTTCGGTTTTTCGAAATTTTCGATATCGAAAAAGTGGGCGTGTGTTATAGTCCGATATGTTCATTTTAAATAGCGATCTGAGATGAGTGCTCAGGACCTACATACCAAATTTCATCAAGATACCTCAAATTTACTCAGTTATCGTGTTAACGGGCAGACGGACACGGACGGACATGGCTCAATCAATTTTTTTTCGATCCTGATGATTTTGATATATGGAAGTCTATATCTATCTCGATTCCTTTATACCTGTAAAAACCAACCGTTATCCAATCAAAGTTAATATACTCTGTGAGCTCTGCTCAAAATGAAGTAAAAACATTGTGGTTACTTAAAAAATCTAATAACATTCAGACAAACACATAAAATTGTAATTATTTTAAGTTGAAATGTTTTGTAGTAATGATTAAAGTGGTTGTTATGGTGTGGTTTAGAATATG
>JARSSU010047352.1:0-28811 GCA_029619165.1 Eurosta solidaginis
AACAGTATTCGTACAAGGAAAAGTAAGGTGACAATTGGCGTTGGAGAAAGCATATAATGCGCCTACATAACCCTTGAAGTTCTTACGAAAGGCATTACCTCACCGCAGGTTATATTCTAAGTCCCCCTAACCCTAGCGATTGCTTTGTTTACGTAATTACTATTTTTTTATTTTTTGTCCACTACTATTTTAATGATTTTTCCTACGAACGTTAGTCTTTTTTTATCGCTTTTAGTTTTGGTCAATTTATATTTTTTAATTTACTTGGAAATTTTTTATTTATACATTCAAATTATTCATAACTTCTTCTTATTTTTATAATTTTATGGTATATAAGTGCAGATTCTTTACGTGTCTTCTTTATACTATGTGAATTTTTATTGAATTAAATAAATTATGTATTTTTGTTATTTATTGAATATCTATTTTTCCTTTTTATTTTTGTGTTTGTTAATTCATTGTATCATAGCCAAACTTAGAAGTGTTTCTTTTATTTTTTTTTTTTTTTTTTTTTTTCTCTTTTTTTTCGCTATTTTTTCCCTTTTTTTCCTCCATCTTATATATTTTTTTATCTTGTGCTTATCTTTGTCGTTGCTTTGTTTTGGTGTTTTTTGTGTTATATAATTTTTGCTTCTCATATTCAATATAAGATGAATTTTGTATTAGATCGTTCAAATTTAATTAATATATAGTCTAATTTTAATTAAAGTTGTTTGTTGCTTTTGTGTTTTGATCGTGTTATTTTTATTTTTTAGCATATGTTTCTTTAATATTTTTTCCTTTTTTATTTGGACGCAATTTAAGGACATACATATTTTTGTATGTTATTTTATTGTAAGTAATATTATTATTAAGTATGTATTTTTATTTTATTTGTTTCGTGCCACATCACTTATGTGATGGGCGTTAGTTAAATTAAATATTATTTTATTTATTAATATATTAATATTTTTATATTTATTTTTTAATATATAATATTTATAATTTTTTAACTTCTTTCTGTAATACTAATTAAAAAACTAAATTTTATATTTTATTTGTTTATAATATATATAATAATGGGGTTATTAATTATTTAAAAATATAAATCATTGCAAGATATTTTGTTTTAAAGAACATTAATTTTTTTCTTATTAATTAAGGGAGGGATTTTGATATGGTAAAGTTAATATTTAATTATTAAAGTTGCTATTGGATTTATACTATTTTATTCCATACAGATTATTGCTCTTGTGTTCTTTAAATATTTGTCTCTAGTGTCCTTTTATTTTATTTGATTATAATTTAATCCCCCATAGCTTTCGTACTAATGTCTCAACTGACTGGATATTATATTTACTATTCGCTCCTCATGTATCCTATAATGCTTTATGGCATAATGTTTGATTTAATTTTTCGAATATTTTTAACTTTTTAGCCTAAATACCAAATATCTGGGACATACTTCCAACAGTTAGTTTGTGTCGACAGTTTATTATATTGTTTATATAAGGATAACTTTTGCTATTTTCAATAGATCGTTTTATTGAACTTATCTAAATTTTATTGAATGCTTATATCTCTCAAGACGTATTTTTTCTAGATGGATTTTAAAGATTTCAAAAGGAATTAAATTGATAGTGCACGGCTTTTCCTTAAGGTAAGGCCTTTTTCTCTAGCTAAGGTAAATTATTATTTGCTCCAGAGACCCCAAATTATTAATGTGTTAAGGAGGTTTAGTTTGAGTGAAAAGTGGTATAGTGATGGAGTATCATATTTGATGAAGCATTGATTGTAATTCTTTGTGTTTTAGTAATTTATTGTTGTTAATTTCCCGCGGATAGTTAATAGTTGTGAATGTCGTATTAGATTTATAGAGTTTCCCTTTCGAATGAATCTTTCATCAACATCACTACATTTCCCACATGTTGTATATGATGCTAGTAGAGGATGATTTTAAAATAAATTGTTTATTAGAATTAGGTTAATTATCATATATTAATATAGTTGATAATTTGAGCGCACTTTTCTTTTGAAATACAACTATTTATATCTTCGGTCATTTTTGAGTCATCTAGAATTGATGGACAGTTGTTTACGTTTTTGTCTCTGGCTTGTGCCTGGTTGGTTTTGACACCAAGTTTTCTGAATGGTGACGTGTTTTGGGTTGAGTGTGTCTGTTTGTTGTATGATTCTGTAGTTTAGGTTTTTGTTTGAAGACTTTTTTTTTTTTATTATGTTTTTTATATTATGCGGAGTTGTTCACGTATTATATGATTGATATTTGTTTCAATGGTTCCTTATGCTACCATTTTAATTTATTCTTTCGTAGTCTCTATGCGTATTTTTGTTTTTTTTTGTACGCGATATTCTTAGTTTTCTTTTTTTTGTTTTTTTGTGTTTTTTTGTTTCTTTCTTTTTGGTGAATTTGGATCTGATTTTGTTGGTTTTTTTTGGTTTTTCTGGATTTTATGGGCTTTTTTTTTTTTTTTTTTTTTTTATATTTTTCACCTTTAAATATAATATTGTTCTTTTTGGTCAAATATCTGGTTTTGTGATTCTTATTTTATGATTGTATATGTAGTATTATTGTTATATCCATTTGTTTTGTCTCTTATTCTTAATTCTTTGGTAGGTTTAGTATTTGCAAATTGTTTCTGTTCTCGTTTTGTTTTTCTGTTTTTTTTCCACGATTAAGTGTTTCTGGGATTTTTGGGTTTGGATGATTGGAAATTTTGGTATATTATTGATCATTTCATCTTATGTTTTACTCTTCAATCTTTTCAATGATTTTTTTTACATTCCAGTTCTTCTTTTTTAATATTATTTTTTTTTTTCCCTTTCAAAATTTTTACCTTTGTTTTTCGATTGATTGTGCTTGTTATAGCTCAATAACCTAAATTATGCCAATTTATGTTCGTGTCTTAGTTTCTTCATTACGGCATTATATTATAGGCTGTTGTTCATTTTATTTATTAATTGTATTATTAGTAAATAGCCTTTTGAATTATAATTGGTTATTAGTACGCCTTAGGTATCTTTATTTGTATTATTGCCCTGTGTTCGTGTTATCTTTTCTCTTTACTTTTATCAATTGCCCTGTCCTAAAATTACGGTGCTGTACCATTTGCGATTGGTTCTTTTATTATTTACATTTGATAGTTGCTAACTCTCATCCCTGTTTAGTTTGTTTTGTTTTTTTTGTTGCTTATCATTAACTTTGATCAACATGATGCTGCTGTCTCCCCGTAAGTGTTCTTTTTTGGATGGTTTTTTGTAATTTCGTATGTTGATTTGTGTCACTTTGTTTCGGATATAATCCATTTTTTGGTTTTATCGTTTTTTCATATGTTAAGTAATTGGAGGATATATTTATATGCTGCTTTTAATGCCCAGATATATCTTCGTGGTGGAATCGTTTTTTTTTATTTTAATATTTGTACAACCATTTATAAGTCTTCTTAGGCTCATATTCTGTCACCTCTTTATTCTCTTATATATTCTATGTAGTTTTGCCATGAGTTTGCATTTTTTTTATTGTATCTTTTTGGCGTTGTTTTTCGTACTTCGTCGACAATTAGTCCATCTTGCATCTGCTTATAATTATTTTTATGTCTTGTGTTGATATCATTCCTTTTATTTTGCTTTAACATGGTTTATTTTTTACTCCTTACGCTCGTCAGTGTGGATTTTTTGGGTTTTTTGTATGGTTGTATCATTATTTGGGTTTGGTTAGTTGGGAAAGTTCTTCTTTGTTTATTGTCTTCCATTGATATTTCCTTTCCTTTCTTAATGAGGTCATTTAGTTATTTCTTTCGACTTTTTGCATTTTTTGTTCTATATAATCTTCTTGCAGGGAGATTAACGTTTTGATAATATCTTTTGGTGGGTTATTTATGTTATTTTTTGGCCCACTCTCTAATCACTTCTAGTTGGATTCATTTTTTTTGTCCCTTCATTAGCTTTCTCATTTTGGTATATTTTTAGTATTTTACATTCGTTATCGAAAGCCTTTTTCCTTTGTATACTATGGATTTCTTTGTTTTGGTCGGTACTGATAAAGTGACGCATTTCGTAAAAGATAAATTTTCGAGTTAGTATTGCTAAAGCTCTGATTGTTAGTTCATAACGAGAGACTTGTGTGAAAACAATCACCGACAGCTGTTCACTTGTATGCAATCTTTGCACATTCAATACCTGTAGATTTCTTGTGTTGGGTGAACAAAATAGTACTTGTTTATATTTATATTTTTGTTCTTGTCAACTTGTTAGGCTTCCTATTAGGCCTCGTATATAGATGGGTTTTAATTGTTTTGTGTTGTAAACGCTATTACTTCCATAGCTGTATTAGCTATCATGTCAAATTTTTTACTTTAGACGTATTTTTTTGACTCATGACCGTACGTTTAATGGGGGTTCTCTATTACCACGTACACTTTTAATTAGATGTTTTGTTTGTAGGATATTTGTTGAGGCTTTTTTCTTCTTCCTTTGCTTAATGGATCGCTTTAACAATTTGGCCTACACTGTAGTGGTTTGGTTCTCGGTATTTTCACTTGTTGTGTTGTATACCTTGCGGCTTTTTGTTGTTCCAATTTAAATGGTATGATGTGTGTTTTTATTTAATGGATTAGTAGGATTCCTTGCGGTATTTTTCTTTTTTTTATTTACGTGCACTTGGGATGCCTGCGTTGTTTTTTAAATATATTTAATTATGGGTTTTCTACTATTATGCTTGTCTTCTTATAATTCTACTGTTAGTTCTTTTTCTTTATGGCGGTATTAGTAATGTTTTATGTTTATGTTATTACCGTGTATTATTTGTAAGGTTCACAATTCTAGTAAGAATATTCATAGTTTGATTAGTCTTAATTACTGGTTCGCCCTTGCGTTCACAATTTGTTTTTACTCTTATTTGACAGTTAGTTTTTGCAAGGCCAGCCATTTTATTTTTTTTATTTTTTATTAGCGATGAGTGTTATTTCGTCAATCTATGCTCTTTTTAACATAAGGATCTAGGATGCTACAGAGATTGTATGGTAGTGGCCGTAGACTAATAGCGAGATTTATGGATTTATGCCTAATGTTTTAATTATAAAGTATGATGATGTAGTTTAGTTAATTTATGAAGTTGTCTGCGTCAGGCGTTTTTGTGACGTCGTTCTGAAATGGCTTGTGGAATGGGATGAGGTGGTGTGGTGTCTCCATTATCGAGTGGATCTTGATGTGTTTATAATTTTATATAAATTAGGCGAGTTATATCAGGTCCTCGATGTTGTAATGAGTGTCTTGTTTGAATTCCATTTTTAGTGCTTGGGATTGTCAAAGTTTTTTTGTCTGTTTATTATTTGTCTCGTGTGCTATTATTTTCTTGCTTATACAGATCCTTGTATTGGTACTAACATTAATGTTACTTCTTTTTTTTTTATATTTAATTACAGTGATTTAATACACTTCTTTCTTGGTCTTTTTGTCACTTTTTTGTTTTTTTTAAATTAATTCTTTATGGCCTTTGTTCCAAGTTTTTGATGGTTTGATTGTAGGACGCTGTTTCTTTCGCCTCATGTTTGAGAGGAGTGTGAAACACTATATCGATCACGTTTTCGTTGTGCCATGTTTTGTTACCATTTCTGCTCTCAACCATTGCTGTTGCCTTTTGATATTCTGGTCCAGCTTAGATTTGGTCATTTGGCTCTATACATTTGTCTATTTCTATTTGTTACTTCTATGATTTTATGCTTAGATTGTGAGTCAATGTTTAGGTGTGTTTTCTAGGGTCATATTGTTTGAGATTATTCATTGTAATTTGGAAGAAGGGTGAAAAAGCGGTTTTTTTTATGAGTTTTAGCCTTTTATAGTACAGTGGGCGTTGTCGATTTTTCTATTGTATTCTTTCCCCCCGATGCTTGAATTCTGTTAGTATCGTTGCTTATTCTGTATTGTAACGTCTATGGAAATACGGTGGGTGGGTTGGGTAAATTTAATTGGGTTGGTATATAGTAAACGTGCTGGTATTTGTTACCATTAATTGTCTTAAATAATTCATTGTTTGCTAGGTTTTGTCTTACTATTATCTGTTTAGATTTTTTATTTCAAAGTTTACCTGTTTATTACGTAATTATCTTAGGGTGTGTACTTGTTTTTTTAGGCTCATTGTTATTTTTTTTGGTATTCTCCTTTGTTTCTATTCTTTTTGGATCTACTTTGTTCTTCCTTCTTTTTCTGTGCTTTTGTTTTTCATTTTCTGGTATGTCTCTGTATAATTCGCTTTTTCCATGTTGTATAGTCAGATTTTGTAGTGCGGGTTTGGATAGAAAGACACTTTGATTTTCGAGCACTGTTTTTGTTGTTTGCTTCATTGATTTTTAGTTTCCCTGCGCTTTCTTGCCAGGTTTAAATTTTTATATATTTTACTATACATTCCTTACTTATTTAGTGAATTTTTTTTTGATTGTTTTGCTATTTCTATGATATTAGCAAGCTATGCATAAAGTTTATCGGCTATTATTATGTGTTTCGTTATGGTATGAATAGCTTTGCTTAGTATTTTGCAATGTTTAGATAGGGGCGTGGGGGTGGTAAGTTTTTTTATTTTTATAAAATATTGTGTGCCTTTTTCTTTAATTTTTATTTGTGGTGTTTTTTTTTATGTTTGGTTCGTTTTTTGTAGCATAATTTTTCTGCGTTTAACATACTGATTTTGACTTTCTTTCATTCCAGACTGATGGAATTTAGTGGTTCTTTTTCACGGTATATATATCCTTAGTTTTCTTGGTATATTCTGATTAGCTTTTTGTGTCTGCAACCTTATGAATCAACTTCTTTTTTGACATTGTCAGATTTGTCATTCTCATAATTTCATTCTTTTGGTTCGTACTTTTATTTTTAATAACATAGTCGTCGCACTATATTGTCCTCCATTCGACCATTTACTAGTTGAATCTATTTTTTCCACTGTTGATTTTTTTTGGCTATATCACGCTTATCGTACTGTACCTTACTCGGTCCCAATTAATTTTTTAATTCTTGTGGTTTGTTATTCTGTTTTGCGGTATCTTAGGATTAATCATTTTTTGTGGAGATTATATTTGCATATACCTTGCTATATTATGGTTTCCTTATATATTATTCATAGTCGCTCTGTTCCCGTTTTTTCGTTAATTATATTTTTTTTTTTAATTTTCAGCAAATTCTTTTTCTTTGTTCATCTTTTGTTTGCTTCTTTTCCATGTTTTTCATCTTTTGTGGGGTTTGGTTAAAGTACAAAATGTATATGAAATGGTAATAAGGTCTACCCTATCTACTTTTACAAAGTATATGATTTATTTTTTGATTCTCGGTTCCGATCATGATTCACGTCTCCACTGCTGTCTTTTATTTCTCCTTGATTTTATTATGGGTTTTTCCTTTCTTGCATAATTGCCTTTTCTATCAAGGTTTACCTCTATCTTGTTTCAATATGTGTTTGTTTGGATTTTAGATTTAATATTTTCAGTTCGGTCTTTTTTGTTTTTTATTTTTCCTTTATTTAAATATTTATCTTTGTCCCTTCATTTTGATATTGACTTTACCGCGTTCTCTGTCTTTCCCCCTATGTTCTCCTCTTATGTTTTAATTTACTGTTGCTTAACCTTTTACATTTTTATTGTATGGCTTGTGATTGTAGTTGATTTTTATTAGTTTATTTTTTATTGTCTCTCCATTTTTTTAAAGTATTTCATTTTGGGTTGTCAATCTCCTTCATTTTACAGGGTACTATTTCTCTTCGATTTTCTTCTGATTTGATGATTGTTGGTTTGTTAGGATGTTGTTGCGTTGTTGTTGTGTTTGGTTTTTGTGGTTTTTATTTTCATCCTGTCTCCTTAATGTTTGGTTTTTGGCTTTCTTTTTTTTTTATTTTTTTTTTTTTTTTTCTATTTTTTTTTTTATATTGGGTGTTTGGCGCTCTTTGTTTTTTTTCATTTTTTTTAATTTTTTTTTTTTCTTTTCTTTGGTAATGCATTTATTGATGGTATATTAATACGGCATTTACTTTTGTAGTTGTTTTTCCAATTTCTTTGATTTTTTATTTTTTTTTTCTCCATATTGAAGACATAAATTTAATTTTATGTTAAATATAATTATTTTTTTAATATTAGCTATCAAGTTCTTTATTGTTGGTTTGTGTTTTTTTCTCTTTTTTTTTATTATTTTAGTTTTTATGCTTTGATATTCCGAACGAACTATGTTTTGTTTGGTACTTTTTTTTCTTCTTTTTTTTTGCTGTTCTCGGCTGTTTTTACTTGTCTTTTTCTCTTTTTCTCTTTATTGTTTATTCTTTTCTTTTTCCTGATGTGGATTTTTATTTGTGTCTTTCCCTGTGTGTTTTTTATTTGTTTTCTAGTTTCCATTTTACTATTTTATTTTTACTTTTTTTTTTTTTATTATTATTTTGTTTATACTTCCTTTAATTTTTTATTTCCTTCATTACTTTTTTTATTCTTTTTTTTATTGTCTTTAGTTATTGGATGGTGTTTGTATTTTTTTTTGGTTTTTTTTGTATTGTTATGATGAGTTTTTAACTTGTCTTTATATTTGTCTTCTCCTCTTTACTTTTTGTAATGTTGGATTTTATTATTTTGATTTTATAATTTTTTTATTATTTAATTTTGTTTTTTTATATTTTTTTTTTTTTGTTTTTTGAGTTTGATCAATTTAGTGATTTTGATATTTGATTTTTTAATTTTTTTTACTTTGCGCTTTCTTCGGTCATCTCTTTTTAGCTCATTTTAACTTTTTCTTTATGTATTCTGTGCGTTTTTATCTTGTATTTTATTTTTCTTATTTTTTGTTTTTTGTTTAACATTGTATGTAATCTTCTTTTTACCTTATTTCTTTAGTTATAATTCATTTTGTCTCCTCTGCTTTGTACATTACCTTTTTTTTTAATTAATGTGATTTCGTTTTTTTTTTGTCTTTTGCATTATTTTTGTTGTGTTCACCTTACTTATTTTGTACATTTCCATACTCATTCTTCTTTCAATTTGTGGTTATTGTTTGGCTATTTTTTAACTCAGACACTGTCTTTCGATAACATCCATACTCTCACTATGGTTCATTCCCTCGTGTTTGAAACAAGCAACTGTCTTTTGACTCTTCCGGCTGTCGTTAGAGTTGTATCTATTTGATGAACTTTTTTGTGAATCGATCCGTCTTTACCTTATTGTCATGGTGTGCCTGCTCCTGCGTTATTTAGCATCTGGACTATCATAACATACATTTACTAATCAATTCCGTACTCAAACCTTACTTATGTTCATAGCTTTTTATATCTTAATATTTGGATAACGGTTAACTCATGTTTTTTTGTTTCTACTCGGCTCAATTGGCTTACATATGGGATGTCTATTATCGATTTTGTGAGAACCTCTCCGAAATATATGTTTTTTGTTCTTTTTTAAAAAGCCTTTCCTCTATTATCTTTATATTTAGCGATTTTAATATATTTATTAAACGATTGATTCCTTTTTCTCATAATGTGTTTTTCTTGCAGCTTTCCCCCACTGTTACTGATATAGTTATATTATCTATATCATTCTATATGCGTCCACATTCTGTAGGTAAATTTATTTGTTTATTTAGCGGCATGTAAGCAATGATATTATTTTTTTTAAGCTATGTCCATCAACATTTATACTCTCTGGCTGCTATAGTATGCATTCTATTAATGTATGTACTAGGATTTAATTACATTGCATGTGTGCTTCGCTTCAAATAGCTTGTGGCGTTGTTCTAGTGATAAGCTCTCGCTATGTTCGCTAGTTGACACACCCGCCTTATCACATCAACAACATAGCGCTATTGCCTGCTTTTTATTTAATTATACTTGTCTGTATCGCTTGTACAATTTTTCATTCGAATCATTTTAAACGATTGTGTAAAAGCCACTAAAATGCTTTGGGACCTTAGAAACTCATAAACCCACTAATACAAGCTATTTTCCTTATAATGGGTGTTCCATATTCCAATACGAACACTATATGTTTTCTATGTAAAATCACATTGCATATTTAGTTTTTATTCTTATTTGGGCGTTCTTGTGGCCGCTTGTTTGATGTACCGTATCACCTATAAACTATTTATACTTGTGTCAATATTTTAATAGTGTTATTATTTCATTAGTTTCTTCTATTGAATATCTCAATGGTCATTTTTCGACGACAATAAATCAAACATTGGTTTAACAGTCATAAAACATACAAAAAACATATAATAAAGCATTATTCAAAGAAAAATACAAGAATATATTATTTAATTATATATTTACCTTCACATCCATCCATAACTCATTTGTTTATTTAGTCTTAAGTTCAACATTACATTATTTAAATTGTGATTTCGGTTTGTGACTATTTTTGTTTAGAGTACCTTGTTTATCTTTCTAATATTTTGTACTTTTTTTATGAAGCATTGTTCAATGGATATTTATTTGTTGTCATTGGCCTGAATATGTTGATTTGATTTAGTAGTTTATATATGGTTTATGAAGTTGTGTTTAGTTAGTTGGTGTTAGTGGTTAATGTTGTTATTTTTGTTCGGTTTTTTACATTGTAGATTGGGATTTTTTTTGTTGTTACTTTTGTTTTTGTGTTGTTTAAGTATTTAGATTAGTTATTAGATGATTGAAACTATAATCGCCGAAAATTTATGTCAAAAATCCCCATTTTCAGATCTATTCATTTTGTTTTGGAGTGCATCATTGAAAATGTATAAAAAATGTGCATTTTGAAGCGCTCTCTCGAAACAAAGAGTTAAAAATCCATTCATTTATGCCATTTAACTAGCGGTAGAAAACCATATAATTGTTTTTGAAAATTCAGTAAAATATATCTACTATGATATAAACAGTTAAATTATTTAATGGATAGGGCTTATCCTACTTGTATGGCGTTCCAGGTTCGTGATCAAAATGGACTGGTGCGTCGGGAGTTCATATATTTACAAAACTGTGTTTTAGTGATAACTTGAGGATGGGAAATTACTATCTTACCTCACGCCTCGAACTAAGTAATATCTAGACTAAAATATAGTATTTTTATCCGTTTTTTCCATAATTTTGAACGCTATTCTACAGTGTAGGTCAAACTAAAGTTTACGCGAGTTTGGCCCGTTTTTCGCTTTTGACTGCCACATTTTGTTCGGGCACCCGCTTCAGCGGGCGCGAGGGAGTATCTGTGCATTGTGACAGCAACAACTAGCAGATACATCACGTGAGTGAGAGGGAAAAATATGAGAGCGTAACCAAAAGATTTAGTATCAATCTAATCTAGGGTTGCACGTCGTGAGTTTTCAGTCATAGGTACCTAGACACTATACTTGTACAACTATGGTTTTCGTTTACATTGCACCACTCATAAGATAGGTCGTGTAAGCTGAACACGTTTTTAGTCGTACGTTCGTGAGTAAACGCCGCATTAAAGTAGAAGACAAAGGAAAGGGTATAAAAAAGTAAACATGCGAGGATTGCACGAGGAGGTATTTGTGCAAATTTATGAAATTAGACTATATTAGAAATCATGCTGCTTATGTGAGGAAAGGTTAAAATGTTGACAAACCTACTTGAATAATAATTAATAAAAAATTGATGTCCAATTGCTGATTACTACACAAAAACAGTTTTGCTGTGCAGGCGAAATTTATAGCATTTCTATGCTGGGGTGATGTCTGCTGAGTCCAACGATGGTCCACAAAACTATTTATTGCTTAAATAACACAGAAGTATGTGACCAGTAAATATCGCAACGGCCAACTCAGCGTGTCTATGTACAATGTGGTGGTAGAGTGACAGCTTAACACAAAGCAATAAAGCATTCAAGTGCCGATGTGAACAAACTAGAAGATGCCTATACCATCTTTTCACTTTCGCCCGATAATACTACTCATTGTTACAGCACATCGTAGTAGTGTGTTACGTTATGGTCTATCGATACAGGTAAGGTAGTAAAATTATGGAAGCACAACATCGTGGGATACTGTGGTACACAAAAGTAATATTCAGCACTAGTGGTCAAGCTCATCATGAACAGCAGTCGGTGCTGATTCTCACGTACGTTCTGTGGGATATGTAATATAGAACATGTGTGTGTGCTTGCGGGAATTCGCTGGACCAGCTATACTATTAGAACATTATCATCCTGATGCTACTCGTACACCATTATATGCTGCTGGAGTGTGATAATGCAGAGTATATTGTGGAATTATGGCGGAAAAGCGTTTGATACGACACAAATGCGTGCGACATCTCTCTCACATGTAACAGCCATCACGTTTTCTAGGTTGTGAAGGCGATGCTATCGATCTTAGTATCCGTAAGTCGTGATAAAGTTAATGTATGCGTTTAGCAGATGGACACCGCATAAAGTTTTACCCCAGGTATGAAGAACTGGAAGGGTTGTGGCACGTACAGATGTAGGAAAAATATGTGAGAGTGCATTTCGATGTTGAGTGACATGTGCAACACGGTACTTTAAAGCTGTGTCAATTGTTAATCAGCCAGCTATCAACGTGATGTGAAGTTAACAAGCCATGAATTCTCGGCAGTACTGTGTTGTAAGCGCAGACAGAACCATTGGTGTGGTAACTGTAGAGCGAAATATCTTAAATTTAATTTAAAGCAACTATCAGAATGTTGAGAACAAAAGCTCGATGCGTAAGCAGTAATTGGTTGTCAATGATGAAATATTAGATATCTGCTTTCTTGGCGCGAACGATCGTTTCATAGCTGTAGCTTCGACAGCAAAAATATTAAAAGTATGATACAGAAGCCTAATATGAATTGCAAAATTGTTAGGTGGCCATACCGACACAGTCATCACGACCATATCTGTAGCTACTAGTGGCATCTGGTTTGTCTGTTTGTATCCTGGCTGGCAAAGATTGAGCATTGTTTGGGCGCGACGTTGAATCGAATAATTTCAACGTTCAATGTGTGGCGCGTAATACTAGTAGCCATACTGTCGACATAGGTGCATAGCATTTGCCTGTCATACAGCACAACTCACTTTGCATCTGTATCACACAAGATGGCACAGTCTCAAGTATGCGGAGTTAAGAAAACATCAAAGAAATCGAGAAAGATAGCTCCACATACATTTAATTGAAGTATTCGGCCTATGGCGCATGACAAAGAGGTGAATAGCGTTAGCTGCTCTCCTAACAAGAAGCTGCTTAGCCACAGCAGCCAGGATAATAAACGGCGAAATTGTGGAGCTGCCACGAAAGCAATTCCTTGGTTGGCACTCTACGTGGCCATACACGCGGCGTTTGTGTTGTCGTTTTTCGCCTGTTGATCAAGTTGTATGACTTCCTCTAGCGGATGCACCCTACGCATGTGGTCACTAGCTACCCTTACATGTATCAAACGTTTCGAACAGGAATGTACCGTACTACGTGCTGAATATTGATTACGGTAAATATATTGTATCGGCAGCATCCGAGGTTTACTTAAATTATGAGCATTAAGACAAAGAATGTTTACAAACTTTGGATGCACATACAGATCGCATATGGTCATGCGATATCGTCACGTAGTGGAAAATGTTTTATAGCGGTGGCGCTGATTCAAATATGATACAATGGCAGGATGTTACCACAATTTGCCGAAATGAGGAAATTGACAAAACGCGCCGAATTAGCACAACAAGAGCAAACGTTACAATGTCTATTGCAGCAACAGCAAAATATGAAAAAAGCTTTTCGTTGGCACTAAAATTGGGCAAAACCAAGGACCACTTATAATATTATATGTGACTTTGTACGTCAGCGTAAGACAGTATCGGTGCGTGAGCTAATGATACTTTGAATAGTGATCAACGTGTAACTTTGATGGAGCATACAAAATCGTGGACGACTAATTCTCGCATTGCAAGATTGCCAATCTGTGCTGCATTATTTGTTAAGCGATTGCATTGCAGCACCGGGAGGGCATGGAGTGCCTGGAATGCGTAACGTGGTTGAAGTGCTTACACCGGTATCTGCAACGTCATCACAAACGAGTCAATGAGCTGACTAAGGAATTGAGTTCCTTGAATTTATTGTTAATAAATTAAGTAGCTAGATTGGGGTAATAGTTTTTATGTACATTTTTTATCTAAATGCATATGTATATCCATATGTATAGCGGTTTGTCTTAAAAATAATACAAACAAACAATTAAAGAAAATATATTTATTGTCTAAGTTTTGTAGCTACTTTACTTTATTTGGTACCAGACAAAAATATGATTCTCTGACGTGATAAGGCGCCTAACAGCCTAGTTTATTTTGCAACGCGTTTGCGCCGTTTAAGAGAACCAAGGAGATCTACTGTAGAGGTGGAGCACTTTTCCATGTAGCTCTAGCCTGTCTTTCGTTTCTCTGTCGTTAGATTAGGTGTCTATAATGATTACTTTCTGGGTGGAGATTATATTATTATGCCTGATGTAGCTCTATGCCTGGCGGTGTGTTGTTGTAGCGATAAGGTGCTCCCCGAAGGATTTGGTGAGTGTTTATCGATGTGATGGTCGCTTTACCGGATACATATACGGTACCTCCGTAACACAGCACCAGTAAGCTCGCTAGCCCGACATGCTAGGAACGATTTATATGTACCAGTTAGACTTCAGGCGAGCGTCCCTCCCCACCCCCACTTCCATGAGGAGCTTGAGTCGCCTGGAGTCTCGTCTGTTAGTGATTTTTCAGGATTCGCCGCGCATAGGTGAGGTTGACAATGGGGTTTGGGAAGCTATATATTGCGCTGACAACTGAAGGGTTGCACTACACAACCCTTGAATTGGTATTTAGTCGCCTCTTACGACAGCATACCTACCGCGGGTATATTCTGACCCCTTAACCCGCTGGGGACTAGGCCTGGCCTTTCGTTTCTCTGTCGTTAAATTTAGGTGTCGATATGAATACTTTCTGGGTTGGAATATATTTATTTTTGCCTGTGGGATTTTTCGCTGCACTATATTTCCGTAAAATTCGTACAGATATAGATGTACGCATTTAAGTCGGGCGAATAAAACCCAAAGGCTTCGCTATCGGATTTATATTTTAGGAATCAATATAAAACAAGCAGCTCATCATTGTGTACACCATTTTCCAGTTATACATCTTCCTTCGACAACATCCATGATACAAAAATTAACGCGCAACGAGGGAGTCATCTCTTAAGACGAGGCCGAAAAAAATGTTAATCAGTTTTAATTAAATATTTCTTTATTAACTTGCAAACGTAGACTTTTTATACATTACATGTAGAATAATTTTTATGTTTTTTTTTTTTCAACTATTTCTAACCACGCTCTCACTAACAGCAAAACAATTTAACAACTCTCTTCAAATGAAGATTAACAAAGAAAAAAAAAGTACAAATAAAAAATTTTGTAATTAACAGGTAAGCAAAAATAGAAGAAAATAACTTACCTAGGTAAAAAAATAAGTCGTTTTAGCATTTTAATATTTTTAAAATTTAGGAAACCGTTATAGCACTTAAATTAAAAATAAAATGATAATGAATTTGGGAACTAACATCCCTACAAATATAAAAAAAAACATATTTTAAAACAATCACATTAAAAAATAATGTGTTCTTAGGTATTAGAAACAATTTGTACACGATTCTTAGATAACAGCGAAACAATACATATTACTAATTTCCGCTATTAATATTATATTCAGAGGTAAGAAGGTACAAAAGTTCCCACTCTTAATTAGGCTTAAGATATGTTAAACAAAAAATAAATGCCATCTTTCCTACTGCATGCAAATGAAACAAAGACCCCTTTGAAGAATTAATTTACAGAAAAAGTCTAAGGAAATTCTTCCATAGCAAATGTTAGGAACTTTGAGCCATTGTATAAAAGAAAAGCGCACTTGTAAAAATTTTTCTTTATATAGTTTCAGGCATGATACATTTGGTTATTAATACACGGTTTATTCTAACACGGTTTTAGGATTATATGGAAATCGAAAACTTTTTGTGCTTTTTTTTTATTTTTTCTATTGGCTGGATAGCAATCAGCCTAAAAATTCCTGAGCTATAGTCCTGTTGGTTGAAGTTTAATATGTAAGTAGATGAACTGGTCGAAAAAAGCTCGTCCTCAACACAATAGCAAGTAATTTTGAAAGCAGTTACGAAACAATTTTTTTTGGGGAGAAAAGACTTTGAAGATATTACAAGGAATAATCAAAAAAGCTGTCGCCTTGTTCGTCCTGTTTCAATTTGCCAAACATTTAATAAAAGAAAAAATATTATTTTTGCTGAGTTTAAGGGAATATCAAAAAATTGTAAACTTTGGGTATTTCTTCCCCAACCATTTTTTTTTTTTAACAGCCAATTCAACAAAACTCTATATGGAATGAACGTGGCGCATTCTTTATTCCTTATTATGCTTTTCATATTCTTTAGACACAAATTTGCGGCTTTAAAGCTGTCCGAAATATCTACGAAAAAAATCTTACAGAACATCTCGTGATTTTGGGCATAGACACAAAATTTTGCGGCTTTAAAGCTGTCCGAAATATCTACGAAAAAAATCTTACAGAACATCTCGTGATTTTTGGGCATAATTCCGAAAATTAATAAGTTCCTGCATTCTGTTAAGAATTTCTCTATTTTTTACAATCACCAGTGCTTTAAAACGTATGTTTTCTAATGAGATTTTCTATCTATTCACTATTCGTCAGAAGATGCATTCCTGTCAAAGCCACATTAATGCACCCCACGTTGGGCACATTTTTTTACGTTGTGTCATGAGGAAAATATGCACATTTCAATAAGGTGTAAGAAAATGATTAAGTTCTTGAAACAATGTAAAGAAATGTCATAAGATATTCGTTTTAAGGAAGATTTGTGGGCGCGAATAAAATTTTTCTTCAATTTAACCCTGAATCTACGATGGGCATCAATTGAGGGGAGTGTGGAATAACGGTATAATCATGAATCAGCCTTTGAAGAAAGTGAAGAAAACTTAACAATGCAGGTAAAAATTAAATTTATAATAATCCTACTTGGTAGGATTTTAGACAGTATGATTCTTTTGATAAGAAAAGTAACAAATTTTTATATATACATAAAATTTATTAGAAAATGGATTTCTTTATTTTTTTTTTTTGAGTTCTACCGTTATTCCATAGATCGTATATCAAATATTTTGATTGAGATACTTTATTAAACAAAATCGTAGATACATTAATAACCATTGCTAAATACATATATTTTATTTAGATGTGCTTATAACTATTTGTTATTTGCTTTTGTTATTTTTAGCAATATTTTTTACTACTTTTATCATTTAAACTTTTTCTATTTTAACAATGGAGCTCTCTGTTTGCTTAGTCGTTTTTGAAACCACTTCAATTCTTATATTTTTTCAGTTCTTTCTGGTCTACGACATTGAATATATTTAATACCATTTCGATACTTCACTACTGCAAAATTTATTAGGGAGTATACCGTTTTTCCATAAATGAAGCTAATATGTTTGTTAAATATCACTATATTTTAAGATTAATATTGGTATGTGTATGTAATCGTGCTCTTTTTATTAGTTGTTATGAAAAACGGTTTTACTCGACTTATACAATATTCCACACATCCCCTCAATTTAGCCCTATTGAACAGGAAAGTGGTCCCATGGTAATTGTAAGTAATTTCTTTCCACTGTCAGCTGTTTTAGATTTGTTAATGAGCCTTTACATATTTAAAACTATTTTTGGATGATGTCGAGAAATGTTAGGGTGTTATTGAAAGTGCGACCATTTAAGAGTGATGCTTGAAACACAATACCTCGAGCGACGACGATATACGCCGCGTCGGGCGATGTCATTTTTCAATCACGCCCAGACATTTCGTCTACTAAAACACAGTGTCGGGCGAAATTGACGCTGTTTATTCAGGGGGCCTTTATTTAGAAATAAAGGACGAAGACAATTAAAACTTTTTTAATTCTTTGCTTTAGCACTTCACTGCTAAAACACGCCCAAAATGTTAGTTAACCCGGGGGCGAAAACATTATATAAACCTTTAATTTAAAAAATACAGTTACATGTATACGGCGCACGATACGTACGTTTCCATAGGCTTGCATGAGTTTAAATTTTTGCAGCGCCACGTACGGATAGTTGAAAACCTTGATGAAAAAATGAAATTTAGCAAATGTTGTGCTAATTACCTTTTAGTTTTAATAATATTATCAAGAGTTCGGTTTATTAATAATGATACCGAAACACTCTTTCGATATCCCTCCCAATTTTTGAACTTGTTTTGGCAGTAAAATTAAGAATACATATATGTATGTAGGGTTTTAATCGAAACACGGTTTATTTTAGTTATAACGCATTTAATTTTTAATTTAATAAAAGTTTTCTTTTTATGTTCTTCACAAAAAAGCACTTAACGCTACGCGACCATATTAGCGTATGGCTTCTTCAACTGTACGATTAAAACTAAACTTATTAACTATCGTTTACATTTAAAAACCCTAAGAACGCTTTGATGCCTCTTCGTTAGGTTTTAAGGGTTGCCGCCCTTCTATAATATTTTGTACCTTTCTAAAGGTTGCCGCCTATCTTACTTCTATTCCTACAATCGGCCATCCTGACTTATGATTCGACCTCGAATCAGTATCTAAGTCCATCTCTTCATATTCTCCGCTACCGTCGTAGTTTTTCGCGGCCCCTCCTGATCTCCTACTTTCTCCACCTCGTATCTGTCATGGGGTAGTTTGGCGACTATTTTATATGGCCCCAGATATTTCGGCCTCAATCTCATAGCTACCCCGAATTGGGTTCTCTTGATCGCTACCAGGTCGTTTATTTCATACTTGGTTCCTTTCTTTCTTCCCTTATCAAATGATTTCCTGTTCTCCTTTTGTATTTTTCAATGTTTTCACGAGCTATCTCCCTAGCGGAATCACGCGCACTATTCAATCCTTCTATTTCTATTTCATTTAAAATTGCGAGTAAATCTGGGAAATCCGAAGTTCGCATGTCTAATCCAGTCAGAATTTTAAAGGGTGCTATCTTCGTGCTGCGTGGCGCGGTACTATTTAAAACCTGTTGCACTTTTGCGACATGATTATACCACTGGGTTGGATTGCTTTGACACTTTTTAGACAACATTGGGACGACCGTCCTGTGTACGCGTTCTATTTGACCATTTCCCCGAGGTACACCAGTGGCAATCAACAAGTGTTGAATATTTTCTTTATCGCAGTACTCCTTAAAAGCATTTGCCGTAAATGCAGCGCCTCTATCAGTTATTATTCGTTTTGGATTTCCGAAAATTGCCGATTGTTTTCCGAGTCTGTCTAAAACTTCATCTACTCCAGTTGATTTCGTTGGGTATAGCCAAACAAATTTTGAAAACCCGTCGATAATAGCCAATATGTAATTGTATTTTTTCCGCGTTTCAGTTAACGGACCCACATGGTCAATGTGGTAAGTCCCTAACGGCTCACAGGCTTTGTCGATTGGTGTCAACAACCCCTCTTTTTTACCCCTTTTACTATCGACGATGATACACTCCACACACGACCTTACTACATTGTGTACTTTGTGCTCAGACTTGGTATGTAATAATTCCTCTCTACCAGCTCCTGTGTTCGTTTCTCCGAAAAATGTCCTTGGCAGTGAGCTAATTTGATAATTTCTTCTTCCATACTGGAAGGTACGACTAATAACTCCTTGATGGGGTCATATATAGAAGGTCGTTGCGTACAAAAAAATTTTCGTATGTTCCGGTTCCTAAAACTTTTCTAACCGCCCTTACCAGTCGTCCTGTAATTGCGATTCCCTGATCTTAAACTTTAACGAGTCTTCCACCAGTAAACAGTCATGCACGACTCAGAGCGTCTACGTGCTTCATGCGCTTTCCCGATCTATGCTCCACACGTAGTTGTAATCCTGTAAATACATCGCCCCATCTCATAATTCTATCCGGTACGTCTTGCTTTTTAACCGTCATGGTAAACGCGTTACAATCGCTAACTATTTTAATTTAATGTCTTTCAGGTAGATGCGCCACTTCTTTAAAGCATTAATAACCGCTAAACTTCCAGTTCAAAAGCACTGTATCTCTCTTCTGCTGGCGTTGTTTTGCGACTCATGTATTCTACCGGATTGCAACAAGCTATCCTCTGAGTCCTTTTGCAGCAAACGGCCCCGTATCCGAACTTAGAGGGCATCTGCATGCAGTTCAGTTTCTGCAGAAAGGTTAAACAATTTCAGTGCAGGCGCACTCACCAACGCGCGCTTAAGTTCTTGTATTGCCAACAAGTGTACGTCTTCAAGTTTAAACTTTTCGTCCTTTCGCAGCAGATCTGTAAGCGGTTTCGCTGATCACAGCATAATCCCTAACAAAACCGCCTGAAAAAAAGAGGTTAACCCCAAGAATCTCTGTACCTCTTTCTTGCTCCCCGGTGTTGGAAAACCACTGACTGCCTTGGTTTTCTCCTCTGAAGGAAGTATTCTCCCACTTTCTACGATAAACCCTAAAAAACTGATCTTCCTTTTCAAAATTTGACACTTCTCCCACCTAATGTGCAGTCCGTTTTTGCTTGCTGCCTTAGAACTCTCTCTAATTTTCCGCGACCCTCCGTCATATCCTTGGCGGGAATGACGATGTCGTCCATATATATTATGACAGTTCCATCGGCCAGCATCTCCTGAAATATTGCGCGAATATAGCGACAGAACACTGCCGGGGAATTAGTTATACCGAATGGCACGTAACAAAATTCATATTGACCGTTTTGTGTCACGAAGGAGGTATATTTTCGTGAGTCAGGCTCCACCGGCACGTGGTAGAAGCCATTTTTCAAATCGAGGGTGGTATAAATGTTCGCGCCCTCCAATCTGTCCAACGCTTCGTCTACTAAAGCCATTGGGAAATTATCTCTCATTATTTTTTCGTTCACCTTACGGAAATCACAGCAAAATCGTATTGTGCCGTTTTTCTTCGTAGTTAGTACGACTGGTGATGCGTATTCCGACACGCTATGCTGAATAATGCCATCCTTCAACATATTCTCAACCTGTTCGTCAATATACCTCTGATCAGCATACGACACCCGACGTGGTCGCTGAAACACTGGTTTTTCATCCGTCAAATTTAATTTCATCTGTACCGGAGTGCTGCTGGGCTTTTCAGGGGTGATAAGTCTTTATCAACTTCCTTACTTCTTTAGCTACACTCTCGATCAGATGTGACAGATCTACCTTCTCTGACTCCTCAATTCTTCGCTTTCAATTGCACACAGTACCTGAAGCGCTTTTCCCAACTGTGTAGAGTATCTCTGTTCCTCCCGAATATTATTCCAACCATTCTCATGGTCCACTGGCGCGCAATGAACGAAAGCTGCCCCTTCCGTATCACAATTTGCGCTATCACTTACTCTTGCTGTCTTTGAATACTGACAATTCTCTTTGTCCTAAACTCATCGTGAACTGAGCTGACCACTCCAGTATCACCATAAGCACCGGCAGTACCAATCCCAGATACCCGTGCTGATAACCTTATCCCTAGGTTATCGTGGACTGACACAATCCCTTCAGTGCCACCATACGCACCGGCAGTAACCATCTCGGATACTGCGTGCTGACCCTCTTTATTTTTCAACTGGCCGTGGACTGACACAACCGCTTCAGTACCATCGCCCGCTACGGCAGTAACCATCTCAGTTACTGTGTGATCCGAGTAATTTCCGTACCTGTCGTCGGCTTCCTAAACTCTACACTACCATTCCTGAAAACAAGTTCTACATCTTGTAGTATATCATTTCCGATGATTGCTGCATACGGAGTATCACGTTCCTTAACTACCTGAAAAGTGACCCTCAACCAAATCTTCCACCAGCATATCGGCCGAAAAGCTGCCTAGTGTCGTAAGCTCTGCCATTTCCGATACCGAATAATTTCTTTTTTCCTGCGTTATCTCTATGTCCCCTAACATAAATAATGTGTCGTACCTCATAATACATGCACTACAACCTGTATCAACTAAGGCATTAAACTTAAAACCGCCGATAGTCGCGTCAACAAAATCATTCCGCCCTTGCTGGCAACCTTAGCTGACTCGATCGTGTTCACACGCTCACTTTTGACTTCTTTTCCTTTCCTATCTTTGCATTCATGGGCATAGTGGCCCTTTTGTTTGCACCTAAAGATGTTACGTCTTTTGGTTCCGACCCCGGACACTCTCTTGCTATATGTCCTTCCTTATCGCACTTGAAGCATTTCCTCTTTGCATTTCTTCTTACTAAAGGTTGTCTGCACCCCTTTTACCTTCTCGTACACCCGTATATGCTCCTTTAACTCGCTTAATGTAGTTGCCTGGTACAACATGCTCTTGTTTGCCCTAACATCCGGTATACCCTCCACGAAATACTCAACTACGCTTCTTCATCTAAAGAGATTTGCTTCCCTAACTCAATCAATGCGTACAGATATTCCTGAAATGTCTCTGTTTGCTGTTTCTTCCGGTTCCTTAACGCTCGGTGTACCTCGGACGCACATAGTTTTTTTACCGAATTCTTCGATGAGGGCTTGCTTTAAGCTACTCCAATCTCTTACGCCCACCAATCCCCTTACAAACAACTTCGCAGCCCTTTGAGCAACTGCTTAGCATATACAAACCTCTGCAAGTTATTCCAACTGACTGTGTCAGCTGTATCGTCAAATTCTTCAACCCAGTGTACAATATCATAAGTGCCATCCCCGAAAAAGAATGAAAAGCTATCTTTAACATCGCGCAACGTAAATAACACCCTTTGCGCATGCGAGTTAGTTGTTGGAGCATCCTCATACAATGAGTTTGACGACTCGTTTCCATTTTCATCCTCTTCTTCATTACCCAGAATTACATGCTGTAACAACCGCAACTGTAATTCTTTTTTCCTGCCTGACACGCTCAACCCTAACTCCCTTAACTTTTCCTTTAACACTTCGACTGTCATCGACTTAATTGTATCCGCGTCCATCTTCTCCTCTTTTCCTCCTATAAGTTTAAATATACTTGACTGATAACGCACTTACTTTGTACTACTCTCTATTTTCCAACTTGAAACGCTTATGTTTGTATATTTGTTTCTTTTACGCTTAGCCTTTTTTTAATTTCAAAGCACTCATGCAACCACTTAACAAATGTGACATTTATCTCTCTCATCTCTCGCCTGACTTATCAGTGGCAGATTGCCTTCTTTCCTAACTCTTGCTCCTGCTGTTAAGCTTCAACTTCGTGTTCAGCACACAAATATACACGAGCACCCATGCGACCGCCGTACATAACCTACTACCTGTCTACAATTCTACAAACATCAAAAGCAAAATCAAATACATACATAGTTTAAAATATACATATATTTGCTCACGTTCCGGCTACTCTGCTTCTGGTGTTCGCCCTTCTTGTTGCCTGTGTTGATTTCCTTTTGTTCTTGTCGGTATTTCTATTCTCCTTAATTTGTTTTTCATAAGTTTCTTTGTCGTTACTTGTGTTGCTTTTATATTCTTCCTCGTTGTTATTTCTGTTTTTTCAATTATTTTTTGCTTTTCATAAGTTTCAGATTTTCTTTAGCATTGCTTTATGCATTTCGTTTCACTTTCTTTAACGTTTTTACTTTGCTTTAGATATTTCGATTTTTGCTTTTCTTTGTTGTTGTTTGTATTGCTTTTCTTTTTTCTCGTTGGTATTTCTGTTTTCCCCCATTTGTTTTTGCTTTTCATATGTTTTAGATTTTCTTTAGCATTGCTGAATTCATTCGTTTTACTTTATTTACGTTTCCTTTGCTTCGTATTTTCTATTAAAATTTTTACACTCTTGCTTTTAGCTTCATTTGCCGTCTTTTTCACACCTCTAACTTCTCTAAGTTTGTTATACTTCTTTTTGATTTATAGTTTTCTCACTTTTGCTTTCTTGTGTCATCTTTTCCACACTCATGTTTCTAGGTTCAACTTTAGTTATTTCACTCTATTTTTCCTTCCATTTCAAGCCTTCGGTTATTTGAAATAACCGCTGTTTTAAATTTTCGCTGCTTTAAATTTCGCTGCCAACGTTTGCGCTCTGCCCGTTGGAGCACCTTTTTTCCAAGCTTGCTTGGTGCTTCTAAGCACCTGTACTTGTACTTTTGTATGCACTAAAACCCACGCGCCTTTTCTGAATTTTTATTTATTTTTACTTCGCACCTTTCCATATGCACACAGATAATCACGATCAGTTGTGAGAAAACTGATTTATTTGCTTCTTTTGTGGCTTCTGCGAATTGCGCACACACTTTTGTGTCTTTTAATCTTTTTTCACCACGAAATAATCCCGGTTGAGCCCCCATTGTAGGGTTTTAATCCAAACACGTTTATTTTAGTTATAACGCATTTAATTTTTAATTTTAATAAAAGTTTTCTTTTTATGTTCTTCACAAAAAAGCACTTAACGCTACGCGACCATATTAGCGTATGGCTTCTTCAACTGTACGATTAAAACTAAACTTATTAACTATCGTTTACATTTAAAAAACCTAAGAACGCTTTGATGCCTCTTCGTTAGGTTTTAAGGGTTGCCGCCCTTCTATAATATTTTGTACCTTTCTAAAGGTTGCCGCCTATCTTACTTCTATTCCTACATACATATGTACATTTTTATATTACATTTTAAATTTACTTTTCATGTATAGAAAACTTATCAAACTAGGTCGGATCTTGCTTCTCCTCAGCCAGCGAATCGTACCATCTTGAGTGTTCTTTCAGCTTGATTATGGCGTGATCTTCGTCCACCCTATGCGCCGTGTTACACCCTTTTGCGATTTAGCCATAGTCCGGGCAAAGAAGTCTGGGCGTGGTTTCCATTAATAGTATCGTGTGGTTCTCGGTTTGGTGCATACGGTATAGTGTCACCAGCGGTTGGTTTGTCGCATACGTTGGCGTTTAGATGGCCGGCTATTAATGGCGGGTCCCAGAATATCTTAGCGTCCAGTATTCGTGGCTTATTTGCGGGCCACGGTACTGCGTCGAATGGAGGCGGTTCTTCGCGCATGGCATATTTTGTTCGTGCTTCTCTCGGCCCAACGAGTTGCGGTTAAAATTTATTTCGGCGGTTGATTTGTGTTGGGTCGTTTTTATGGCGAACGCTTTTTCTGGTAATTCCCGTTGCCAGTTCCGATGGTCTTGTTTCGTACGTTGTGCCACCCTTGTTTTGATAACGCGATTAACGCGTTCGGTAGGATTTTTGTCGGGGGCACACGGTTTGGTAAATCGGTGGGTGATGTTATGATCCTTCAGGATCGTTGCCGGAGCGTTAGTGACGACTTGCTCACCATTGTTGCTGAGGAGGATGGCCGGGTAATAACTTTGTTTTAGTGTTGTGTTGTGTCTGTGTTCTGCGGCAGTGTTTGGCCCTTTTAGGTGTGTGGGTGCTTTTTGATGTGTTTTCTATGAGCTCTAGGTGTTCTATCTTTCGCTCTTAGTTGAGGTGTTCCGCTTCTCTTATGTAATGCAGGGTTACGGGTGCGTTTGCTTTTGGTTGCAACCGGCTGTGGTAAGGGGCTTTCCATCCATTGAGTCGGTAACGTTGCGCTTTGCCAAAAAGTCCATACCCAGGATAACACTCTCGGCCAAATTAGGGATAACAGACACCAACGTACTGGCTGTTTGATCATTGTATTTGACCTTGACCGGGTAGGAGTGGGTGCTCGCAACGCATGATTGGTCGGCGAGTTGCACGTTGTGACGATTGGATAACGGTGGAATCTTTCGTCGTTCCAGATGCCTTCTTACGGCTTCATGTGTATGTCACGGTGACCCCCGTGTCGATCAGGGCGCGGCACATCAATCCTTCGATGGACACCTGTATGTAAAACGTCGTCGCTCCCCTTCCCTTTGGCTACGGATGATAATAATGCGGGTGTTGTCGGATTATTTCGGTTCATTCCGTAGCATGCACAATCCCTTGGAGAGCGTTCCGTCTCTGTCGCATCTAGAACAAAAAAGTCGTCTTTTGTTTGTTGCAATGGGAGCGGCGGTGGCCGCGTTTCTTGCATCGCTAGCAGGTGTTTCTTGCATCGTAACGGTCAGTGAGTGTGGACAGGGAGTTTGTTATTTGATCATTCTGCTCCTCCAGCTCCTCGATTATTACTGTGCTTAAGCTATGTGCTAACAGTCGGCTCCGTTTGCTTCTTCGCTCCGCAGTAGTTCGTACTCGTCGGTGAGCTCCATAGGCTGCTCTATCGTTTGGAACTCGTCCCGCTTCACAAAAAGTCGATACTCCACCCGTAGTCCGTCGTATATGCGTTCTAGATGATCTTCTTTGCACAAAGTCGGGTGGCGGCGAATCATCGTCTGGAGGGCGAGGATATAGTCCTTGGCCTTTTCTCTGCTCGTCTGTTTTCTTTGGCGGATAGCGTCCTCTAGCTGGCTAATGTGTCGCTTCGGCAAAAAGAATTTTCCGGCTTCGGAGCGGAAGTCAGCCCCATGTGTGTAGTTGTTGTTTTCGCAGGCGGAACTATTGAAGGGCTTTGCCACGCAGTATCTCTGGAAGGGTTGGGAGGAGTTGATCTGGCTTAATCAGATAGCATTCTGCCAGTTCCTCAATCCTTTCCAGGAAGTCGTATAATGTGTCGCCTCCAGCGTAATGTACATCCCAGCGGCGGACTGTATTCATAACCCTCCGTGTTACTTATGCCGCTCTGCTCACGCTGGGGGGATATTGCTTTAATTGTGACGGCCGGCGTGGTGTTTTGCGTAGATGTGACTGGCCGGCCCTCTTCGGCGGCGATCTCCATCTCTACCTCTCTCAAAAGATTTTCTGTTGACTTACGCTTTCGTTGGTCTCGGACGTATGCGCTGAGTGTGCTGCGCAATTCGGCGACGGTATGTCCTTCGGTGTAGATTCGGTAGCGTTTGCATTCTTCGATTAGCCTCTCCTTCTTCAGCAGGTAATCCAGCCTAGAGAGTCGACGTTGAGCGTGGTGGTGGTGGTTTCGCTTATTTTTGTGTCAATTTTTGGTTGTGTGTTCGTGAACCCGTTTCTACAGTGTTGGTGCTCTCGTTGGTTTTGGCACAGTCGCCTGAGGAGACGGGTCCCTGCTCGGGCGCCATTTATGAGGTGGGTTTGGTCAAAGGCTGAGATATGCTCAAGTCAATCCAGAGTCGGATGGAGGTCCCACTTCCCCCACCTAAATAGATACACAGTAAATTAGTGTTTTATTTCGAACACACACACACGCGGCTCTCAGGATAAAATATCCACAACCTTGAATCCAGGAGAGAGAGAGAGAGAGAGATGTTCACTAGGTAGTGTCGCTGACAATATAGTGTAACCCAAGTGTCGGCAAAAATGTTGTGTGGATGTATTAGTGAGAGCGCTTTGGTCGCACGAACCAATTGATTCACTGATCATTCGCTTGTTAGACTGCAACGGCTAAGCACGCAATAAATAAAAAATTATTGATGCGCACAATGGCAAGGGAATATTTTATGTTAAATTCCACTTGCATATACAAGTAGATCCCTATAATTTTCCTAATAGACACATACTTTTTTTTTCTATTACTATTATATTTACGAATTTAAGACTGACACTGGATGTTCTAGAAATAAATGGGCAACAAAACTATATATACACTAAAAAATTAAGAATTTTGCAAAAATGTTGTGTGGATGTATTAGTGAGAGCGCTTTGGTCGCACGAACCAATTGATTCACTGATCATTCGCTTGTTAGACTGCAACGGCTAAACACGCAATAAATAAAAAATTATTGATGCGCACAATGGCAAGCGAATATTTTATGTTAAATTCCACTTGCATATACAAATAGATCCCTATAATTTTCCTAATAAACACATACTTTTTTTTCTATTACTATTAATATTTACGATTTAAGACTGACACCTGGATGTTCTAGAAATAAATGGGCAACAAAACTATATATACACTAAAAAATTAAGAATTTTGATGAAAATTCGCCGAATTTTTAGTATTATTTTCAAATAAAATTTACAGTTTCTCTATTAGATCCTGTTGCATTTTTTCATATGAAATTAGTAAATACGTGCATATATTTGTCGCTGCGCAACTAGCGATACCAACACTCGATGTTGACATGCCAACTGCTCATTGCAGACTAACCATTCAATAAACAAAGAGCGCAGGCTATCTGTGTGAGTTGCTCACCATCTAAGATGTATGAAACGCACGTCCCTTATTTAGCGGCGATAGGTTGGCGGAATAAGTTGAAAATTTTACATAATTAGTAGCTAATTAAATGTAAATTAAGTGCGAAAAAAAAATTTATAGCTTTACAAAATTTTTTTTTATGACATTCTGCGCTAAAATAAGACTGAAGTTAGCGAAACCAATCGACGAAAGGTTGGCGGAAGAAGTTGAAAATTTTACATAATGAGTACCTAATTTATTGCAAATTAACTGCGAGAAAAAAATGTATAGCTTTACAAAATTTTTTTTATGACATTCTGCGCTAAAATAAGACTGAAGTTAGCGAAACCAATCGGCGAAAAGTTGGCGGAAGAAGTTGAAAATTTTACATAATGAGTACCTAGTTTATTGCAAATTAACAGCGAGAAAAAATATTTATAGCTGACAAAAAATTTTTTTTATGACATTCTGTTCCTGCTGCGCTAAAATAAAGACTGTGAAGTTATTAGCAGAAACAAAAAAAAAAAAAAAAAAAAAAAAAAAAAAAAAAAATAAGAGCGAAAAAACCAATCCAAAATACATTCGAACTCGATGAATCGCGGGCGAAAAAAAAACAACGAAAAAGGCGAAACCATCGCGAGGGTTGGCGGAATCGTTGAAAACTTTACAT